>JANHFX010007323.1:7759-22872 GCA_027560015.1 Chloroceryle amazona
TACTGAGACTGTATCTCTGGGAATGGTGGTTTTGTTTTTATATACACATGCACTTTGCGTAGCTTCCAGAAGTTGAAGTACAGTCATTCCTGTTTGCTGTCTGTACATATGCTTTTGGTTGAATTCTTGCTTAGTGTTTTAAGCAATGATTGGCTGGCTGAGTATCCTGAACTGGAATTTTTGCTGTTGTACAGGAAGGACTAGGGAAAAGTGGTTGTGGAGCTCTGTTCTTAATGCATTAATGTTAGAGATTGGGATAAAGACGTAAGGTACTCTTACTCCATAAAGGTGATAAATTTTCTAAGATAGCTCGTACAGTCATGTATGTGGGCTAGTGTCATCTGAAAGCCCCTATATATTGTGTTACTTGGTCGTCATTATTACTGAAGATACAGTAGTGATTTTTAAACTACCAGCTTTTAAAAATGTGGTTGTAGGGAAGTTGAAGCAGCTTTTCTTTTTCCCCCCTTGTGTTCTTTGATGCTGTGCTTCCACAGACCTCATTCTGGTAAGTGGCAGAGTGAAAACATGTCAACTTTGGGAGATTTCTACATGTGGGGAAGATGAGAGAAGGTAGGTGTAGATTATGGAAGGTGTGGTGTGGTCTTTACCTAGGAACAGATTCCTTGTAGATGTGTGGCCCTGAAATGATTCTCTTATTTCCAACCTGTCGAGGACTGGGAAGTGTTTGGGTGTAGCTGACATGAATTTATAAAGGGGAGATAATGCCTGACCCACCTGATAACCTTGAATAGCCAAGAGATGGACTTGATGAAGGAAGAATAGTAGTTGCTGTTTATCTAGACTTTAGCAGAACTTTTCACACTGTTTCCAGTAACATCTTCATGGATGAAGTGATTGAAGTACAACTTAGAGCAGTCCACTATGAGGTGCATTGAAAAACTGTACTGCTGAGCCCAGGAAGTTCATTAGCAACAAAAAGTCCATCTGGAGGTCAGTGGATGGTAGTGTACTCAAGGACAGGTAGATACTGGGGGCAATGCACTTGTAATATCTTCATTAATGACCTGAGGACTGGGACAGTGCATCCTCAGCAAGCTTGTAGATGACACAAAAATGGGAAGGATGATTGATGCCCTGTAGCTACTCCTGGCCTACAGGCACCCAATGAAGTTCAACCAAAGGCAATGCTAAGTCTTCCACCTGGGAAGAATGACCCTGTACACAAGTACAGGCTAGGAAGAGCTTTGCTTTCAGCTTAGGGGTCCTTCCTCTCAGCTCAGCCCTGGTGAGGCATATCTGGAGGCCTGGGTCCAGTGCTGGGTTCTGCAGTACAAGGGGGAGTTGGACCTACTGCATTAGGCTCAGCTTAGGGCTATGGACGCGATTAAAGATCTGGGGTGTCTGTCATACAAAGAGGCTAGATCAGTTGAAACTCCTCAGCCTGGAGTAGAGAAGGCTTAGGGTATCATACCTGTATAGAATCACAGAATCATTTAGGCTGGAAAAGTCCAAATGTTAACGGAACACTCCCAAGTCCACCACTAAACCATGTCCCGAAGCACCATGTCAAATTTTATATATATAAAATTTAATCTGATGGTAGGGATAGAGAATTTTATTTAGTGGTCCTCTGTGTGATAGGACAAAACAGTGAGCACAAAGGGAAACACATGAAACTTGATCTGAACACGAGGAAACATTGTGAAGGTGGTTGAACACAGACCACCAAAGCAGACTTTGGTATGCTGGGTAATGACGCGGATGCGCCAGGAAGCTCATGGACTTGCTGTTGTGGCACAGTAGAGCTTGATTTGTCTGGGTATGTAGCTTGCAGCCCTTGCTCAGAGTAGGGGTGTGGAGGAAGTTCTGTGGAAGTTTTTTAGGGAAAAAGTGGCTTCTACTTTTAACCCTTTGTAAAACAGAATAATCAAATGGAGTAAGCACAGAGGGGGTCTTGATCTGTTTCTTGTGGGTGTGCGATCAGTAGATGACTCTTTCCATCTGCTGACCCTTTTTTTAAGCCTTATGCCATGCCTAATTTGCTGATTTATGAAGTCAACACGATGAGATTGATAAGAATAATTTCTGCTTCCTTCTGTTTTCTGCTTTTACAGAGCTGGCAAGGAGAAAACAAAGGGTTCTTCCTGTGTGTATGTGGGTTTCTGATGGGATACTTGTAAACTTAATACCCGGAAGGTGTGTCTTGCTAAAGCCAGTTGTATTTCATTTACATCTGTTAACATGTTGGACAAAAGCTAGCTGGTTTGTCCTGGAGAGTAGTGAAAGCAGAGGCCTTGGGTTGTCCTTGGAGAGGGTTCTTTCATTCTTGTGAAGCATGCATTTATTTTGTAGTTGTTGCAGGAAAAGGACCAATTTAGGCAATTGTTTTGAACTTAGTTGAGCCTGTAACACCTGTGGAAACTTCTCTGGATAGTCTGTTTCAAACACTGGTGTGGTCTGCACACTGCATTCTCATCCCCCATGCAGGGAGATGCTTTTAACCAGGACAGAAGAAATATTGCTGCTCTTACATTTTCAAGTTTTAAGGAAAAGATTGCTGTGCAGTCTTGGTGCAAGTTGGTGACTAAATGCTAATTATCTGCAAATTACTATGTACTGCTCTGTCCTTATGTGTAGGGGAGAGGGAGCTAGTAGGATGAGGCTGTTGGCTTTCCATAAACTGTTGTGCCTTTTGTCTCACTTTTTTATTATTGCTCAATTTGCTTTAATGCCTAAAGGAAATTTAGGAAATGTGAAAGAGCCTAAAGTTTGTCCTCATGTCTGGATTTTAAAATTTACGAGCCTGTTACACTCTTAAGCATTTCTGAAGCTCACCCCTAATTCTGGAGCTGTTTTAATGATAGAGATACGGTATCGTCACTGGAAGAATGCTTTAGATTAGTCTATGAAGGAGAGAGAAGCCCTGTACATCTGTAAACCTGCTTACTGTATTACCAGTGGGGGGGTGGTGGTGGAGGGACACACTGCAAGTGGCCTGACTGGACTTTAGTGGGCTTGGTGCCAAAGCTGTCAGGTGTGTGGCTGCATCAGGTTGAAGGCTGATCTTCCAGCTGACCTCTTGAACTGCCCCTGAGACCTAACCTGGCTAGAAACAGCTCTTTCTGGTCAGATCTGTTCCCTTCATCACCTCTATCTTACACCTTCCCCCTTATGTCTTCACATGTCCTTTTCCAGTGAGGTTTTTGAAGAATTGGACAGTTAATGTCCCACGTGTGAGGATTTGAGATGACGTGTTTGTCAACGTTTGAGCACGACATGGAGAAGGCCTTTGCCTTTCAGGCAAGCCAGGACAAAGCATGCAGCATCTGCCTGGAAGTGGTGTATGAGAAAACCCTCACCCTCTGAGAGGAAGCTTGGGATCCTCTCTCCAGCTGCAATCCCACCTACTGCTTGTCCCACATCTGGCAGTGGAGATGCGCCAAGCAGCTTGAGAATCCCATCGTAAAGTCTTGCCTGGAGTTCCATGTGATATCAGTTTGTCACTCCCAGTGCGTATCGGGTAGAAGATCAGGAGAGGAAAAATGAGCTGATTGAAGAATTTAAGTAGGGAGTGGGGAAAAAGCCCTGCAAGTACTTTGAACAAGGGAAAGGAACTTGCCCCTTTGGAGGGAAGTGTCTTTACCTCCATGCTTATCCAGATGGGACACAAGCTGAACCCAAAAACCATGGAAGCACCTCAGCTCTGAGGGGAAGCATATGGAAGTGCTTTGATGTGTCCTGTTGATTTGGTTGTTACATTCTTGCTTGCTAGAGGAAATGATTCAAAAATCAGGGTAAGAAAAATTCAAAGTCAGAAATGCAGTGCATATTTTCAAATGAGAGCTAATCCATTCCCACAGTTACTAAGATCTTGTCAATCCTCTGGTATGAGGAGGTCTTAAACCAGAATATTTTTAGATACAGTCTGGATCATAGCAGATTACCGAGCTCAGTGTTGGAGCATCTGGGTGAAAGTAGCCAGTGTTATGCTTCAGGCCAGACTGGAACAGTAACTCTGGACTTTGAGCTGTGCTCCTGTTCACAGATAAATATCATAATGCCTTCTTGGCTTTTAAAATTTCTGTGGAACATCTGCATCTGCTGCAGATCATATCTTCAAGTGAACTGGGATTCCAAAACAGCCTGGCTTTAATAGACATTAACTCTTGAGATGTATGTTTCTCAGATATTATATACGCAGTGATTTTGTTTCTGCTTTGTAGAGTTGAAACTTTGGGCCTTTCGTTCCTTCTAGCAAATAATTATCAAGTAGCTATAACAATATTTCATGCTTGGTAAACAATTTGTTTCCATTGTTCCTGAATAGCAAAAAAAGAAGACTAACTGAATTAACATTTAATGTAGATTCAAAGATGTTCCTACTTATTCTAATTACCATTGTCCTTTTTGCTTATGTGCTTTAACAGAGCGTATCTGAGCTTGAAGTGAGGTGGTGGTAAGTGGATTTGGTTGGGAGATTCTGAGATTGCTGAAACTTCCTGATGCCTTCAAGCAACTGCTGATGCCTCAACATTTTAAAGAGGAGTCTCCAACTTTGGAGAATTAATTAAAGCAAATCTTGTGTGATCTAATCAAAAGGATCTAATGAAAGAGCATGTTGTTATGGGTTTAATTTCCGAAAGTTAACTGTATAATAGGACGAAATCAAGATTGTGCTTGGGTCCTTAGCAAAAAGTTTGCTGTTGAATGACGAGCAGCTTGCGAAGGATTAGTATGTTCATGGAGCAGAACAGTATCAGTGGTGATTTGTCCTGCAGTCTCTGCCACGATGCACCCAGCAGGAATCCTTGAAGCGGTTGAAAACAGATAAAGCTAAATGTGGTGCGAGCACCTTTTCCAGAGTCTGTTCACCATCTTGTTATTTCAGTGCTTTTCAGGATCTGTAGGACTGAAGTAGTCTGGGGTTAGCTGTGTACTAGTTCAGTTGGGGTTTCATGCTAACTTGCTGGCCTGGAAGGCTATGGCACGTATTCTTAGACTGAGTTCTTGTTTAATGGTATTATGGTGGTGATATAAGAAATAAGGGAATGAAGTGAGCGTGGGTTTTGTAAAAGATAAGGCAGAAAATAAAGGAGAGGGACAAGGAAGCAAGTGCCAAGCAAAGATGGGATCACATGTCTGAAGTGACACTGCTGTGAACATACTGACCTTGAAGCAGCTCCTCCTATTCTTCTCCAAATGAATGCTGATGTATACCAGAAGCTGCAAGTTTAAAGTGAGAAATGCAAAGTTCCACTTCCAGTGGAAAGCTGAAGGGACTAGAATCAGTTTAAGAGCTGTGGTTCTAATTATGACCTTATTTCTTTTATGCTTTTGATGTTCCAAAACCAAGTTGACTGCCCACTTATTACTTCTGTAACCATGTAAACTGTATTCTGAGCCTCAACTATTGCCTGTGCCATTGTGGTATCTGCCTCTGATGCTGGATAGGAAGTATAAAAACTTACTGGCACAAATGATGCAGATTTTGGGAAGGAACAAAAGCTTCATAGTGACTGTGGCCTGTGTGGTGTTTCATCAGTGAGTGAAAATCATCAGTGGTGCCACGTACTGAGAAAAGGCCAGCACTCAAATCATCACTGTTGTCCCACAGCGTTTACTTCTCTTTGGTTCTATTTCCCTAAAATTTGCAACATAAGGAGTTAATGAGTGGTATGTAGATGGTGAAGAATATTTCTCTCAGAACATGCATTCAAGATCAGATAGTATGAGCAGTAAGAAGCAGGGCCTTTCCACTTACTAAATATCCTTGACTTTGTGACTTGCGTGGGGTTTTTTTCTTGGTACAGAGGTTTTTTGTTCATTTGCTTGAAGCTTGTTTCGAGGATGTTACCTATTTGTACTATTGGTTATTGTGTCTTCAGACTGTGCATACTGGTTTCCAAAGTAAATGTGGTTAGGGGCATGGAGTGAAACAAAGTAATTACCTTGGAAATAACTGTAATAGGTCAGGGCCAGAGGAATAATGTGTCAGTGCTAAAGCATTTGGTCATAAACTGTGCTTCCATAACATGGCTGTTCCAGGAGATTTCTCTGATAGAATCCTGGTTATGTTATTGATGTGCTTCATGACAGTATAGGATTAGTTTTGTGCATGAGGAGCAAAAATGGTACTTAAGATAACCTGTAGTTTAATGTTTTGATAGGTGGTCTTACTAACACTTAATCTGGTATGATAATCTATCTGGGTTTGTTCCTGTTCTGATAGGTACATGTTTATCAGCATCCTCTGATAACTTGCCTTGGCAGTTTCAAAATCACCCGACAAAGCTTGCAAATGTCTTTTGTGACACTTGTTTGAATGGAGCATCTAATAGGGCTGTAATGAAGATGATTTAGAAAAACCTCACAAAACTAATGTCTACACAAACTTGAGGCTTTGAACTGAAGAAATACCATTGTGGCCAAAACATCAGCTTTCTTGTGAAGATAATTATGGGAGTAGCTTATTTTGTTATTTCCAAGTGAATTTTTGTGTGTGCTCTTCTGAGTGAGAGGTCTCTTTCATAACCTCATGAAGACTGTTTGACTCCTGCTCTGTCCTGGATATCAGTAAGAGAATGTTTCTGTAGGGCAGAGTGGATAGGATAGTTTGCTCTGAGTTTTCAGGGCCCTCGAAGAAATGTTGAGCCATAAGATGAGGAAGTGACTAAGCTTCTTGTCAGTGCTCTAGTTTCTTTCACTTAAAAATACTCAGACAACAATTCCAGACTTAAAAACGAATTACATCAGTAAGGACGTGCCTGAATTGTGATACAGTATGTGGGCAATAGTAGCTCTAATAAAAGCATTCTTATTATATCCATTGTAGATAAACAGTTTTGGTCATAGGTAAAGACTGATTTTTAAATGAAAATTGTTTAGATCCTCATGCACTGAGGAATGCCTCTGGAGGATGGAAGGGGAAGAAGGTACCTGAAAGTTCAGATGGAGCTCATAAGTCCTTCAGGCTGCCAGCAAAAACTGAAAGCAAAACTGATTTGAGTGGAATACCCTTACTGATTATTTTTTTTCTCTCTTGATCTCACAGCTGATTGCAATGCCATTCTTAAAGCTCTACAGCCCGTTTTTCAGGAGCAGGGAATGACAGAAACTGTTCATAACTGGGAAGACCATGGTTATTTAGCAACCTACATTAAAAAAAATGGCAGGTGAGTGGTTTTCCTTTTCCATCCTCAAAGTTATGTCCCTTTTGTCCTCCTTTGCAAATAACTTCTCTCCATCCATCCTGCACCCCCCTCCTCCCCTTGGATCTCTTTCTGGGGTACAGACAGGGCAAACTGTTCTTTTACTAGCCTTGTGTACGGAGTGACTAAACTAAAGCAAAATACTGTTGATAATCTTGTCTGTTACACTGCAGCTTGGACATCAGAACAGTTTAATTGGTCTGTCTGGGCTGTATTGATGCAGTAATATTTGTATGGTGTCTTGGTCTCTAGGCCAGACTTTCCAGATGCAGGACCACTCAAGTCAGTTAAATGTATATGTAGTAATTCTGACAACTGAATATGTCTAAATATGTTCAAGTTTAACCATAGCATGTGAATGATGAAAACTCTGTCTAGTATGGGCTTTTAAATACTTTATTATACACTTGAAATTCATAAACAGAAACTGAAGTAACTAAACAGTATGACAAAGGTGGTTAGTGTCATTAGTGACACTCGCATAAGCAGAATCTACTTGAACAAACTGGTAAGCAAAGCCACATGCACTTTATTTCCAGAAGCTGCTTTAGTGTCAGGGTTAGTTGATTGCTGTTACATGTTTCTCAAACAGGCCAGATACAACTGTAATTTTATTGTACTTCATTTGTTTCCGGTTACTCAGTTCTTTGTTGTTGAGATTTATTATGGCATTTGCTGCTTTTGTTCTTCTTGAAATCTCTACTTTGTTCTTTTCAGGATTGGAGTTAAGCTAAACAAGCTTGTATTTGTTGGCTCTTCTCCTGAGTGTCCTGTTAAGCAGCTCAGTTGGCCACACTCCTAATGTATATGAGAATTACCTAAGGATTTCTAAGTCATATTGGTGTTCTCTCATTATGGAGAGAGAACTAATAACTGTTAGGAAAATCAGATCCTAGGTGAATATGTTGCCTGCTGGAGTTTGTCTCTGGCATGAGTCTATTCATATATCTTTCCCAATCATGAAGTTCTTTTTCAGGAGATAACTGAACTGATATCTTGAAGTATTTGAGTAAGGTCCTTCAAATTTGGACTTTATATCTAACTTAATTTCTCTTGCTACACTGTCAACTAAAAATAATTGCTACTGTAAATTCCACCGTCTTCCTCAAGTGCTAGAGTGTGATACTAATGAATGTTTGAAGCAGGGGGGAAAAGGATGTGAAAGTTGACACATCTGTGTAGGAGAGGTGGGGAGGAACTAGTGAGAGGGGCAAATGTGTGCACTGGTGTACTGCACACTCATCTTAATAGAAGAAAGTTGATCAAGTTGCCAGCTTCTGTGTTAAAGCAGAGATCCTGTGGAAATATCCTTGCCATCCTGAGTATAGGCTCGGGAACTCAATATGCTGGAGAGCTCTAAAATTTACCTCTAATCATTTCTTAAGCTTTTCAGGTTGGTCCTCAAGTAGATAGTGTGGGAAGTGGGGAGACTAGGATGCTGTTTCCTGAATATCATCCTGTGTACCAGAGAGCCTTCAGCAATTGCTGAGCATTCATACCGCTGTTATATGTATGTTCCCCCCTTCCTCCCCATTTTACTGTTTTGCTTTCCAGCAGCATGACACTGAGTCATCTGGCTTTTCCCTGTGCTGCTAAATAAAACTTAAGCTTTTGCACCAGACGGTAGTTCACGGTATTCTTACTGCTGCAGGAAGATGAAGATGAGGAGGTGGGCCTAATAACCTTCCTGCAGGGAAGAAAGGCAGGGTCTATTATATTGGATTCTGTTATGTCTCTTACATTCCAGATACCTCTTGCCCCTTTTTGCTGTGCTAAGTAAAATAGCTGGGGAGTAATGGCAGACACTTGCTGCAGACTGCCAGCTTGCTTCCTGCACTTCTTTAGTTACACCAGCAGTGTGTCAGCTGGCAGGGACCTGGGTTGGTTTGTTCCAGAGGCCTCCCAGAAGGCAGTGTTGGTGAAGCTGCATGCTTTGAGCTGCTTCTGCTAGCGGGCAGTTGTAGCTTTACTTCTGTCACTCACTGCCCTTGTGCTGTGCTCCAAGGCCTCCAATACAGACAGTCATCTTGATAGGAAATACTTCACTGGTGACTGCAGCAGAGCCCTTGTCACTTCATGTGTGTTGACTTGGTAGCTGGTGTCTTGGGGCCACAGGAATAATACCCTGTAGGCCATAGGGAGAGTTGGGATTAAGTGATGTAAGCATGGATATGGCCTGTCTGCTGTCAGGGGAGTTCAGATCCTTGAACCCTCCGGGTTGAATGTGGCTGGTTTAGTCAAGTATTAGTTCTCATATGTTCAATAGCATTGTATGCCAATCAGACCAGTACTGTTCAGCCTTGCAGCTCAGTGAGAAACACGATAGACAATACTGAATTTTGAGGGGAAAAAAACAAGGACTTAAAGATGCTCTAAATACTGAGGTGTCCATATAGACATGACCGGACTTTCTGCTACTGCAACACCACTTTTGCCTTTTCTGATTTGCACAGGCTCACTGACTTCCTCTTTCACTTACCATTTGAGATTTTTTTTTTTGTGGTGGTGGTTGGTTGGTTTGGGTTTTTTCAGCAGTGAGATGTAGTCTTCCTTTTTCCCTACAAATATGCAGCTGCTGCAACCTGACCTTTCCTTGATCCCCCATGTGTACTGTGCTTCACCATCTGCATTCACTAATCCAACCATGAATGGGCTTCCCAACAGAAATGTGGTTAACTGTCATAGTTGAGCTTGGGTTTAGTATCAGATTACTTTTGTCAGCTTAACGTTAAATTGTGTACAAGTGTTGGCAGTTCAAAATCCTGTTTGCTAATGAAGACTCAACCCCTATGAAATAAGTTCTCAAAGTTCTGATATAATACAGGTCTGGAAGTAGTTGAGCTTTTATGGGAAGCTATCTAGGAGAGCATCGTAAACATAAAAAGGAATTGTAGTTTGTGATCCAGCCTCAAAACTGAACAATGAAGAACAGGAGTGCATGGAAGAGCTTAATACTCACTTTGCAAGTTTTTCTTTTTCTGATGCTATGTTAAATGTGAATTAATAAAGAACTGTTACTGCTTTTGCTTGATCTATTCATTGCTCTCTGAACCCTAATTTACACTGGCTTTATTTCTGCTGGAAATTACTTTCTTTTCTAGTTAACTTACTGTCTGTAGTGGTGTGAGTTAAAGTACTTTTCTATGCTTTGCCAGTCTCCTAAACACTGAAGTAGGAAACAGTAACATTTGAAGGAGAACTTGCTGAGGTCTCTAGAAACTCACAGAAGCCTTCCTTCAGTTTTTGGAGCACTTAAAGAAACTGCATATCCTTAAGGCACACTTAAACAGCATATCTCTGTTAACTCAAACTACATCAGCTGACATTAACGGAAGTAAATAAGGATGTGAAAATTAAAGCCAGTAGACAGAGTTTAAAAAAAAAGCCCCAGAACTGCACACAGAAATATTTCGTGAGTGAACTGATGAACATAAAGCCTATTTAGTTAGTATCAAATCCTCTAGTTTAAAACTGCTAGTACCACCTCTGCATTTGATTTTGGGGACCTAAGTGATGATAACATTTTAATACTAATCAAAAGAAGTATATGACAGCTAAGAAGAAATTAGCTAGGGCATGCAGACTTTTCCTCTTCCCTGAAAAAAGTGTACTTGGGGAATTGAAGTAGCTTGTAGAAAAAAGGGGGAAAAAAAATGTGTTGGAGAGTATGTATGTTGTGAGCAGTTCCCTGTAATGAGGGCTGGGTGTTCTGGGTCATAAAAGTCCCCCCGGGTGAAAGATGTGTTCGTGCTGAATGTGAGTTTCAGGAGTATGCACATACAAACACCTTTTTAACCGGCCAGAGGTGACTGAGGCAGTGCAAGACAAAGCTGTGTAGCCAATGGAACGACCTGGGTTCTAATCCCAGGTAAAAAAATAAATGCTTGAGGTGAGAGCACCATATGTTGATAAACAGGGTCTGCACTGAAAAGTCTGCAGAGAACCCCTGTAGCATGGAGCCCCGTGCTACAGATCGTTGCATTGTGGGCACTGCTGTTGGCAACACTTGGTCTCTGAAGAGAAGATGCTGTGGGTGTGAAACGAATTGGAGCTGATCTGGGGATTAGGCCGAGCTTTCCTGTTGTCATTACCAAAGCAACAGATCCACAGTTCTCCTTTGTCTGAAGCTAAGCAAGCAAAAGTCACATGTAGCAACTCTACCTGCTCCATTTAGTTTGTGATTTACTCTGACAAAGGACATAATTGAGGGAAGTTCAGCTGAAAACATTTACTAATGGGGTTGTCAACACAAGGCTGTGGAGCTGGGCAGGAAATGGCTCATGAGCTGCTTGGGTCCCAGTCTGGATTGGTGGGGATAGAGACACTTCCCTCTGCTTTGCCGACCTGCTTACCAAACTGGCCGGTTGGGGAAGAGTAAGGAGCAGATGCATGAGATGAGCTCTGCCTCTGATTTTTGAGGCCCCAGTAGCTTGCTTTCCTGAGCTGTGTGTTTTCAGGGTCACCTTAAGGAGCATGCTTTTACTGCAGTGTCACTGACTCAGGCTTAAATTGGACAGTTGAAGACTTCACATTAGTATCTCTTTTTTTCCTCATGTAATATATATGGATGGTACTTTGTACAGACACTCATAGGGCCCATCTGTATATTGTAACAGATTTAAAAAATGCTATTAACTCGAGGATAAGGAGAAAATCTTTAAGATTTGGAAATGGAGTCTTTTTTTTCAACTAATAGTATATTTTAAGAGCATCACTGTTTGTGAGCAAGTACTATTCTTACATCCTGTGTACAGTTACCATTTTTTTCCCTTGTCCTTTGTGCATCCATGCTCCTTCTATTGTCACATTCCACCTGAAAGTTCTTTAAAAACCCCCAAACCCTGAAACTTAGTCACTGTTTCTACAGTAGAAGACTGTCTTTTAGAAGCTTTGACTTCCTTTATACACACATGCATTTTAAAGCTTTTGTTCTGTGCCTGAATTCTTGCTTAGAGAAGTGTAATCCTGCTGGCATTTGACTTCCCTGTTTATAACAACAGTGCAAGATTTATGCAGTTGAATTTGGTTTGTATGTCACTGTGAGGATGATGAATGTTAACACCATGAAGAGAGGGGTGAGTGTTTGTACTTCCCTTCTGTGTTAGCATATTTTAGAAGAGCAGGATGAACATTCCTTAGCTCTTTGTTTCAGGCTAAAATGTTGTAGTTTATTCATGAAGTTACCCAGAGTGCAGAAATGGGCTGATGAATTGGAACCAGTTGCTAGAGGTCGGCAACAGTTTAGAACTGGAGTAGCTTTCAATGGATAATTTCCTTACTTTGTAAAAGGAGAACAGGAATAATGGTACAGTGGAAAACTGGTTGCTTAGTACCTTAGAGTCCCTTAAATACTCTGTAATTAGGATGAAGAGCATTAGGAAAAGTATTCATTTTTGAAACCATGTTGTGACTTTTATTTCAGGATTTCTTAGTATAAGCAGTTCTTCATTTCCTCACTTGTTAAGAGTAACTTGACAAGTGGTGCTTTTATTGGCAAGCTCTTTTTCAAGTCCTGGAGCTAGTCTACAGTGACTCAGTTAGTCAGCAGGTAAGTTTTCATGGGTGAAGAGGGGTTTGTAGGTACTTCTGTGTTTAGCCAGTTGTATTCTCAGGGCACGGTGGGGGGAAATGTGTTCTCAAATACATCTTTTTTCACTGCTCAGTACAAGTAACTAAGGTTGGATACACATTTTGTATTTGAATGTTTTGATCTCCCTGTTTCTGGCTCTTTTCATATGGAACGAGGATGTTCATCCTCCAAAACGTTTCTGTTTCAAACAGTTACTTTTTGATTTGTGCAATTGGGTTTTATTTCTTAATATCTGATGTCCCCTGTAGTTCATGTAGCAAGATACAGCACTCAATGGAACTGTTTCTGTAGCTGAGACTCATTTGCATGCAAGCACAAAAAGCTGGAGTACTGCTCTAGAAGATGTGGCAGGTATGCAGGTGCAGCACAAGTGGAGCCTTGTTATGGTGAGGGCTGCTTTTCACGTGCAGATTTTGTTGCCCAATGGAAAAGAGAGAATTCCGTCTCACAGTTGTTTGGGGTTTTTTCTTTTATGAAAGAGCATGCCAAGTGTGCACTTGTGTTTTGAAAATGGAAAGGAGATTCATCTAAGACAAGATGCAGGAGGGGAGACCTGAGGAAAACATATTTTTCATAGTTTTTTCCCCTAGTTTGGATCGTGAAGTAATCTGCTGTGTTTTTGTAGGTAGACAGTGGAAGCCATAATACAGTTTTTAAAGCCCTCCCCCGGGTATTAGAAGAGCTGCTGCTGAAAACCTGCCTTTATGTGCATTTTGCCAAGCAGATAAGTCTAAAGTAACAAAAGGCAGCATTGCTTTGCTCTCTCCTGATTGAAGACAGTAAGTCTTTTGTGGTTTCAGCCTTGTCCTGCTGCTGTTTCCTTAATGTGACTGGGCTGGTTGCTTTTCTGACTGTACGCTTGTACCATTTGCTGTGTGTTTGGCTCTACAGGCATTTTAGATATTTTGGATGTTAATTTCCAACCAAGTGACTTTTAACCAAGTGGCTTCTAACTAAGGTGTTACTAACCTGGATCTGTATCGTTGTCTTTGAGAGTTTTGAATTTCATTCAAGGTTGTTTACCATGAATTTACTGTCAGATTATCAGCTGCATGCTCAGGATTTGAGTTTTTGCCCTAATACACTGCTCCAGTCTGGTGCCAGCCTTTCATCCCTCCGACCCTCCCTCCTGCAGCATCTCCTTCCCCTTGCCTCAGGTGTCAGGACCTTGCTATTCTGGTAGAGGTAACAATTTGATGAATCAAATGATGGCTCTGCAGTATCTCTGTTTTCTAATCTTACCATATCACTTATGATAACACTAAAGTTGTGTGGTTGTGTTTCTCAGAGCAACCCTCTTCTCTCTCTCCTCGCCTCTCACCCAAAAAAAAGACTCCAAAGCAAAGGCAGTAGCAACACAGCCTGAGGAAGTATTTCATGCAGTCACAGGAAAGTGAAGACAATGTCAGCTGTCAAATCTTATGATAGCTATGTGGTTCTTGTAAGAAAAGAATTTAAAGGGGAACTTGAGTCATGGTACAATCAAACCGTTGCTTATTTGAGTAAATAGCACCCTCTGCAATATGGGAACAAAATAAGTTTTTCTAGCAGTGTCAATACTTCTGGCACTGTACCTGATTTCAGACACCTTCATAACAATGCTGTCTTATGAACTGCATACACTCATTTCTGTCTGTAGCACTGAACACCTAAAACATGCAGGTAAAGTGTTTATCTGCTGAAGTTCATATTGGTTTTCCTTACTTTGATTTGGTTTTGGCAGAAGTACAGTAGAATGAGTTCACTGGTTCTCCTTAAACAGTTTCTTACATGGCTTGTAGGAGAGAAGTATTTCCAAAATGTCCTAGGCACTGAAAATACTCATTCTTCTTATTGCTCATGCACTGGGTCTCTTAAGAGGTAGTGTTCTACAAGGTAGTTAAAAAGAAAGAGCTTAAAAAATCACCTTTGTTTACTCCTTGGTTATTTTTTGTTCATCCTGTCATCAGAATAAAATAATGTGGTTTTCTTTTCCTCAGGAGTAATTTCCTGGTGCAGGGGGAATGCATATTTTAAGGCTGTACTGTGGTTTCAGTTAATAGCCATTGGGAGTAGAGCTGTTTCTTGTCCCTGATCAAAAACATTTGTCGGGAGGACACCTAGTGGGGAAATGGCTGAGATGGAGGAGCAACCTGTAGGTACTTGGGAGGAAATGCTGTGAGCATGTGCGTGTTGTATAGAAATTAGGGCTTATATTTGGTGGGTTACTCCCTCAACCAGCTCAATCAGCCCTGGCTTACTGGATCTCAAAGAAAAAAGGTAAGAATTGTCTGGCAGGGAGACAGCAGGAAGACAGTGTCATAGCAGCCCTAATTCTGATCAGTTTAAGCAGTAATGAAATTGCAATAGTG
>JANHFX010007323.1:22972-41192 GCA_027560015.1 Chloroceryle amazona
CAGGGAGACAGCAGGAAGACAGTGTCATAGCAGCCCTAATTCTGATCAGTTTAAGCAGTAATGAAATTGCAATAGTGAGGCTGTCGGACGCATTGAAAGTGACAAGAACTCCGTTAATTCATTCACTTGAAAGAGAAGAGGAAATAATTTAATTCCAATGTAATAAGAGTCTTCTGGGCACCAGCTACCCTGAAGGAAGAGGGAGAATCAGAAACCTCCAGAGAAGGGGCAGAGGCAGAGAGAAAAGTGATGCCCAAAGAGTAGGGATCACACAGGACCATGCTATGTCTCTACACAGAGGGTATAAAAGACTTTAGAGAGACAATGAAACGCAGGCAATCCTAGAACTCCTACCAATGCCAAACATCAAGGAGGAAAGTACACATGAATAATTCGGGATAATACGACCCCACATTCATTACCAGTTCTTCTAGACTCTCCTTGGGATTTAATTTCTCTCCCTTTCATACTTAATTCTGAAAAGAGGTTGAACATATTATGCTGCATTCAAGTTACAGCTTTCAACTTTATCATCTCTGACTTTGGGAGATCTGTTTTCTCTTCCTTCCTCACCTTCTGCCAAGAACTAAATGTAGGTGATGGTCAACAGCTACAACCTGTCTCCTTGAGCTCCTCTTTTACTCTGGCATACACAGAAAATAACAGGGATGTGCAGCATCCGGAAAGTTCAATAGATAGGCTCAACTATTAAAACTTATCCCTTACATGAACACCACTGTCACCCAGAATGCTGTTAAGTGCCTTGCCCTCAAGCATCAAATATTGGTTACCAATCAAATGAGGAACACAATCAGATTTATGGTTTCAACTACGTGCAGTTGTGTAAATGTCTACGTCAAGAAATGTTGCAGGAAGGTGAACTTTAGCAATGCTCAATACACGTGGCTTGAGGTCACAATCTCAAATTCAAAAACCCAAAGCCCACTAAATATTGCTATTGGGTGTGTGGCATTTCAGAGAAACTGGATGCTTATAGAGCACACAAACAATTCAAGTCTTTAAGCTGTGTAACGTCTCTAAATTGGGGAGATGCTGACAGATGGACAGGTGGAGAAAGTTGGGGTTGCTCAGCTTGGAGAAGAGAAGGCTCCAGGGAGACTTTATTGCAGCTTTCCAGTATATGAAGGGGTCCTACAAGAAAGCTGGGGAGGGACTTCTAGCAAGGGTGTGTAGTGATAGGACAAGGTATAATGGCTTTGAACTGAAAGCGGCTAGATTTAGAGTAGAATGAGGGAATAAATTCTTTGCTGTGAGGGTAGTGAGATGCTGGAACACACTCCCTGGAAGTGATCAAAGGCAGGTTGTATGGGGCTGAGATACCTCATCTAGTAAAACGTGTCCCTGCCTGTGGCAGGGGGGTTGGAATTAGATGATCCTTAAGGTCCCTTCCAACCCAAACCATCTGTGAAATGCCTTGCCTTCTGAAGGCAAGACTTGTGCATTAAGTTTTCGAGAGAGCCTGGGAAGTCTGGCTCATCTTTTGAAGAGAAGTGGGTGGCATGCTCGTCTCTGTCAACTGTAGACACATCATGGCTATAGATCACTGCTGTCCAAAGCCAGCAAGAATGTTTTTTTCTTGAATCACTTCAGGTGTTTCATCATTTGATCATTTTACAATTACTGAAAACTATAATCTTCAGGTAACGCTTGCAAAATATTGAGGATTTAATCTCTGACTGCCCCAAGGGTGTTTGCTGACCAAAGTTCCCACCACCACAGGAGAGGTAGTGTTCATATTGAGGCTGACAGTTCAGGAAAGGAGCTCTGGAAGGGACAAACAAGTGGGAGTGATGGGGAAAGACAGTAGATCATCTACAGTTTTTGTCCCACCCAGAATTGGGTTTGTTTTGCCTTTGGGGCTGAGGGAGGTGGTAAGAGCAGACAAGCTAAAAAAGGGCATTCAGAGACCTGTATGCAGCTTTACCTGGGATTTTTCTGTGGTGTACTAAAGAACTTCCCCTCCTGAATACCATTCTTCCTTTGCTTGGCCATTCCTGTTCCCATCCACTCTTGTCCTTTTCTTTCAGTGTGTGTTTCCCCTCCCTTCTTTTTACGTAGTCCTCTTCTAGCATTTTTATTTCTTTGTCTTTTTCCCCTCCCTAGTATTGAAAGGATGTCACCTCTGCTACTATGGGTAAGGGCACAAGAAAATAAAACCAAATCTTGTCTTTTACATTATTTCGTTGCCAGTTCTTGAAGGTCCTTCCTTTGTCCACCCAACACCTAGCACAGTCCAGTCTTGGTCTTTGGTCTTTAAATGCTCCTGTAATACCCTGTGCAGTAGGTGTTTTGCCTGGCTTGCATCCGTATTCATCAGTGAGAATTCGCTGCTGTAATATTTGACAATCAAATCTAGGGCTTGCTCTAGGACACCTACTGTTTCTCACTTTATAAATTTTTATTCAGCTTTGAATGTGAACACTGTCTCTGGGTAGTTGCTATAAAGTTGTAAAAAAAAAAAAAGTGAGAAGGAAGATACTAGAGACAAGTAGTAGTATATTTTTCTTTCATACAGTAATTGCTCTGGTTTAACCACCCTGTTTCACTTACTGCCTTGATGCCTGCTGTTTTTATTCTTGAGTGACTGGTGTGTGCTCTTCAAACTGCCCGTTTGCTGCATTGTGATTTCTCTGAGGAAGACCGGAGCTGGCACTGCCAGCAGTTACAGACGCCTGGAAAAAGATCTGTGCATTTTTGAATTTAATCTAACTTGTTTCAGACTTTTTCCTCACTCACTGACTTTTGATAATAAAATCATCACTGTCTCTCTTTTGTAGTTTTGCCAATTTGAGAATTCACCCGCATGGCTTAGTGTTGGTGGATCTGCAGAGCTACAGCGATCAAGCGAAAGGAAGAGAGGAAGTCGATCAGGTAGGAGTGATGCTTATCAAACTGCATGAGGAGCCCCTTCTTTTTTCAGCTCTATCAAAGTATATCTTGGTAAGAGAGTTTTAAATACCAAAGTTAGTTCAGACCAGAATGCTTACAGGTGAGGAGTAGTGACACCTATTGAGGATACGTATGTGTCTGTGCTCTTGTACTTTTGTGAGTGCTGAGTGTTCTTTGCTGTACAGATTGTAAAGATAGAGCAGCCTTGATTAGGACAAGTCTCTTCAGTGATGGAGAAGCATTGCATATCCTGCAATCTGCTATATGACACTTTTTTCCTTCTATAGTCTGATAGGAAGAAGTTTGAATACAGAGGCTCCCCCACAGAGGAAAAATAATTTCATCTTCCCTAGTATGAAAGCTCTAGAAATTGGATATTGCAGGGGAATAGGCCACTGGAATGGAACCTCACAGCGTTCTCGTATTCCCTCTTTGGCTGTGCCTGAAAGGTCTGTTATCCTGGAGGCCAGCTAAGGCAGTGATGACAGCTGGTACAATATGCACATTCTTGACAGTAACGTGGCTAAGATAACCAGCTTGTTTTTCCTGGGCTTCTAATGTTACATTTCAAAGCTTTTCAGTGCAGGTGCTACTTCTTATTGCCTTCCAAATAGCCTAATTTAACAGCTATTTTACATTAAGTGATCACCTATAAATTTCAGCTGTCTTGTTTGCTATTTTTTTTTCAGCTTCTAAACAAAGTAGAAGAAAGAATGAAAGAATTTTTTCATGGTAATATAAAAAGGGTGAAAAGGTAAGTTCATCTGATTCTGTATGTGGCTTGTCTGCATAGTTGCTAAAGATAAGCAGCAAATTATGCTTTGCTGTACTGTGAAGATTACCTGGAGTGTGAATTTATGCATGTTTTTTTTTCCCCTAATATTATAAAATTATTGTATTGCAGAACTGAAGATTCTATGATGTTTGTGATTTTTGTTATGCTTTATCCTCTGTATGATCACTTCGGGCAAAGATGATTTCTTCAATTTTCCCCATGGGTTGTGTGAATTAGTGAGAGAAAATGTGACGAAGCAGCAAGAGCAGACTTCTCTAGAAGGGCTGGGGAGCCAAAGGGTGACTGGGTTATAGACTAGGGCATGAACCATACCCTTTGGGCTGCATCCCACAGCTCACGGACAGGGTGAGCAGGGCTGGTCAGCCCTGTGACTGCCAGGCTGGACTGCAGTACTAAGGCAGGTCTGAAACTAAGGTAGGTGTCAAGCATTGCCAAAAGACTTGGGCAGGTGTGGGCAGAGCTGCAGCATATCTTTGGCCAGGACCAGGGGTGAGGAGCCCTTGCCTTGAAAAGGTTTTCTGCAGCTTTTTCTCACAGCTCTGCCCCTGCTGTGCCTTGTGGCACAGGTCTTGGGTATGTGTGGCAAAAACCTCAGGGCAACCTGTGTGCATAGGTCCCCTCCAAGAAGATGAAAATATTGTGTAGCAAAATTCTTCAGTGTAACTGAAGGAGGAGGCTCTACAAGTGTTCTGTCATTTTGTTTACTTAAATACAAGATTATATGTTACACTGTAGGGATGCTAATTGTGGCTTATTACCTGCTGCTAAAACAACTTTCATGCTGGAGTTCCCCATGGATCTGAAATGGCAGCTCATTTTGGTGTGTTCCTGGTGGCTGGCTGGCAGTGACTGGCACCTTGAAGCCAGGGAGCACTTACTGCAGGCATTCACTTGCTGGAAGGAGTGACAACTGCTTCAAAGAACATGGTCAAAACTGAAAATGGTTTAAGAAAAGTAGTTTAAAATCAACAAGATTCAGTAAAGCCAAGGAACAAACTACATAATAGGAAAACCAAGTGGTGCTATAGCAGAAGGTAGTATGAAGGCTAGATGAGACCACAAGTAAAGTGGTAGGAATTTGAAAAGTGGTGTTAATACCTTGAAGATTGTTCTTTAAGAGCAGTCTATAAAACACAGAGGGAGTTATCTTGCTTTACTTTGTCCTGGTAAAGCCTCACATGGTGCAGAGTGTACAAGTGTAGCTCATAGTGTATATGGGGAAGAAACTCTCTTGGAGTATATTTTAATACTGAAATATGATAAGGAATTTGTGGGGTCCCTAGGGTAGGAACTGGATGAAAACAGGTCAGGATAAAAGTCTGCCTGAAGGGATCTAGGTTAGCTTGGTTACCATAGTATAGGAAGCTGAACCTCCTAGAAGGTGGATCTGGCATGCATCTTGTCACATACCCCTCACCCGTTTGGTTTTTTTGTTGGTTTGGTTTTTGTTAGTGTTTTATTTTTTAACAAGAAGGATGTAAAGCAAATTTGACTTCTGATATATGTCTCAGCTTAGAATTAAAGCTGCAGGAAAACTTTTTCCTGCCTTTTTGCCATCTCGATGTAGTTCACGGCTGCTCTTGCTCTCACCTTGTGCTGCCATCTCGTGGATCTCCAAGAAAACTATTTCTGAAATGTTTATTGGGAATCACCTGTGAATTTGGAAGAAGCTTGTCTGTGTCAGGTGGTCTGATACACTCGCTGCAGGGCGTGCCAGGGGAAACAAGCCCTTAACTTGAGTTCCTAATGGGAACTCTTTGTCTACACATTTTGCTTAAAAGGGATTTCAGTAATTTTGATCATTCAGTAATTTTGATCATTCAGTGTCCCTTCAAATATAGTTTTGTATTTAGAGTTGAAATACTGATTTGAACCAAGATACCTCTATATGGAATGAAAAAAAAAACCAAACCCAAACGAAAACTGCAACCAACATTTTCAAATGTTTACTAATTATTTTTTTTAATTCTTATGTCTTCCTAGATTGCCAGCCATTTTGAGAGGAGGTGTTATTGATAGATACTGGCCCACAGCTGATGGACGCCTGGTGGAATATGACATAGATGAAGTTGTCTATGATGAAGATTCACCTTTTCAGAATATTAAAATTCTGCATTCAAAACAGTTTGGGAATATTCTTATCCTCAGTGGGGATGTTAGTAAGTATCATATAATGATCTTTTGTGTGAAACTGAAGGAAGTCTTTATTTTCCATCTTGCTATGGCACCATTTTAATAGCTTAAGGGTTGTATTTCTGATGCTGTAAGCCACGTAGGTGCATGTACACACGTCTTTTCCTGTACGTTAAGTATTTTAATTAGAAAGACTGACCAACATAGAGTACAAAAAAAAATTTCTTCTTTGCCCAAAGTTGGCAGCTTTGCTGTGGAAGGTGGCACAGGGGAATACAAGTCTGTGTTGCTTAGCAGAGCTTAATCTACTCCTTTCTTTTGTATGAGCTTTTACAGTTGCTCAGAGTCCAAACTACTGAGGGCTTCTCTTTGACAGTAAAAGAAGCTACTTTGTTGGTCTTCAAAGTGCAGTGGAATTCTAAGGAAACATGAAGTAGGTGCTGGTGTGTGTGGCTATTCCTGCTGCTCCCTTGATTCTCTAAGGCAATTGCCTGCTTGGAGAGATACAGAACAGCTGCATCTTAAATAATTTTGCTGCTTTGTTGGTGAATGTCTTTTGACTCTGTTGTCTTCAAAATGTTCAGCTGAACTCTTAAAGGTTGGGTTACTCTTCTGATTAACTTATGGGAGGGTCTTTGTATGTGGTACTCTGTGCCTGCTGATCTTTGTATTTTTGAAAGTGAACTTGGAAGAAGATGGGCTACGGTTATTTTAAGCTGTATAAAAATGCTGTGTGCTAGAAGATCTAGGCATCAAGGAGTATGCTTTGTACAATCTCTCAGTACTTGTGTTTGAAAGTACTGACTGAGGTAAATGAGGTGTTGCTGCACTAGTGATAGAATACCTCATTTCAGTCTAATGACAGAGTAATTAAGAAATTTGACTATAGCTTTTTGAAATCACTAGAAATGTCTTAACGTTCTGCAGCTGTCAGGGGGATTTAGGTGCACATGATAGCTGAAAAGCGTTGTTATTGAATTCATTAGCAAGTTATTTTCTAATTCAGTTAGAAATATATTTGAAATCACCAAATTCAGTATTCCCTACTTCTAGCCAGGTATCTTCATCAGTTTCATCTAGAGATACTGTTTTGTTTGAACACTGTCACAGCGTGCCTCACAGAAAGGGAAGTATGCCATTGCTCATTTGTCTTGTGGGATTTTAAGGTACTGTTTTGTCTAGTTTTGTTATTATGCACTTAAGTGAAGTGCTGCTTGCTAGGCAGAACTGTAAGACATGCCACAATGTGGTGCTGCACTAAGATTTGGATTCGTAGCTCAGATCTGTTAGAGCTCAGGAATGTTACTGCCTGCTTTGAAGCTAATGGTGAAGAAGTCAGCAGAAGGCATGCCTCAGAGCTCTTCAGCAGTTAGGTGTTAAGTCGTTTTTAATGCTTCTGTGTGGAGAGCCACTGGGGGGGCATCTAGGTTGCTGTTACTTGGGGTCCAGTGTTCTTTCACAAATCTGATCTGTCTCTTGCAGCTCTAGTCTGAGGTAAAAACCCACTGAAGCGTGGGCATCAAGTCATAAGTACAGACAGCTTTTTGCTCTAGAACTTTGCTTGTCTAGACATACTGTACTTCCTAGTGCTGAGGCAGCCATTGCTGGGTTTGCATCGAGAACTAGAGAAATTCCATGTGGGGTTTTGGGGAGGATCTCATTAGCTTTGTTAAAATCACCAGCCACCTCTAGCCTGCACTGTCTGCAAGCTAGGTTGTTTTCTGCAGATGCTCTTGCTTTGGTAGGTGTTATATCACCTTTCACTGAATGTCAAATTTTAATACCAACTAATGAGAAGAATTCAAGATGTAATGTTTCTGTCCAACTCTTTCCCTTTCTTCCATTCAGATCTGGCAGAGAGTGACCTGGCATATACTCAAGCCATAATGGGCAGTGGAAAGGAAGACTACACTGGGAAAGAAGTCCTAATCCTAGGAGGTGGTGATGGAGGTATACTATATGAGATAGTCAAACTGAAGCCAAAGATGGTTACGATGGTAGAGATATCCTTTGTCAGATGACTGATCATTCATTTCAATATTCTTTGGCCTGCATTTTCTGCTGATGACTTTGCATTGAGTAAAAATGGCACAGGCAGGTTCTGATTTGTTTAAGGAGGTAGTAGTGTCTAAAATGACATCTGTCAGCTCAGAGACCTAGTGACTACATATATGTGTATCATGTAGTACATGCTTTCAAGTTCCCAGTCTGTACTTACATGGCAATTTACATAGAATTGGAAAGGAACAGTCTCATGCAAGATACTGTCTCATAACAGAAGACAGGACTGTCAAGTCTGTGGTTTCTGCTGAGTTCTACCTCCCTGGGTGGTTCTGCTTTTCTGAAGAAAGCTATTAAAAAACTAATTGCTAGAAGGAAAAGGTTAAATCAATAGGAACATCAGGACTTGGTGAATTGTATTCACAGTCAAATGACCAACTCTTGCTTTGTCTTAAAAGCACTGATACAAACCAAGTTTCCAATGTTCTTTAGTTGAAATATATAGTAATGCAAGCCACTGTTAGCCATATGAAATGTTGATCCTCTAAGGTTTTGGGGTCCCCTTACTAGAAACTAAAAACTTTTTAAATCTAGGTTAAAGTCTTAAGCTGGTTTAGCTTTGAGGTTTTAAAATCCACCATCCTTTTGTTCACCTTTCAAGCTTTCACAGTAACAGTAACCTAAAGTACCAGAAATACTGGCTAAAACCAAAAATGAGCACTTCCTCTGTCTGAACCTGGAGGTGAATACATGAGGTTACCTATTGCTTTCTGTATACCAAGATACACCTCTTATTATTTCTTTGTCAATGGCACCTTTTTGTGGATTTGGTTCTGAAGAAGTAGAAACTGTTCTGTGTTATTTCTGGAATGTAGAATGCCTTAACCAGCTTCCAACATTGACCAAATGGTGATCGATGGGTGTAAGAAATACATGCGTAAAACATGCGGAGATGTCTTGGACAATCTGAAAGGAGAATGTTATCAGGTAACTTTTTGGTTTTCTTTCATTAGAATTAATATTTCAAGTACTCTTATACCTAGCCTGGAAGAGTGCTCTGGCAGTTTTGATGAAGTGTCTTAATTTTTCTTAATTTTAGAAATGTCATAAAGAAATCCTTCCTAAATTTCAATAGCTGGCAGTGGGATTTATGTTGAAAGTAGACATTAGTGTCAAAATATTTTAACTCCTGATCTTCAAACTCTTATACTCCTTAAAAGCTATATGTAATTATTTTTGAAGTTAGGAACACGTTTATTGCCAAGCTTACAAGAGGAAATAGCAGTGAGGATGCAGTGCTAACCACCATTCTGTAAACTGATGGAAAGATAGAAGAAACATGTAACTGAGTTAGTTGTCCTGTACTGTTGAGAACATCTGGATTTGTAGTATACATTTTAAAATTAATTCACAGGCAAAATCTCTTGCCATTACACTACTAATATATTCAATTTTTAAAGGTTAAATTAATGCATCCCTGCAGTTAAGGTCATTATGTACTGCATCTCAGAGTTTACAGACTAGCCCAACTATAACCTGACATCAGTACTGTAAATCTTTTTGTTCTGCTGCTTAAATCTCTCACAGATACCAGTTTACAGGTGTGAGCTAAAAAAAGCATGCAAAAAAATTAACAGAAGTCACGTGCTACTTTGCATCAGTCAGTGGCCCTTCATACAGACACCTTCTTTTACTTGTATGTTGGGGGACTGCTGACTTGTTATCATTTGGTAGATAGAAAAGTGATCACCCAGCAATCCTCTAGCACCTACCTTGTCATTATCATAATTCCTACAACTGTTCCTCCTTTTTATATGATGTAAAATGTTGAAAATGGAGCCTAAAAATAAATGCATGTTGAAAATGGAGCCTAAAATTAAATGCACATTTAATGTTGTACTTTCCCCCACCGCAGTTGATCAGTTCACCCGGTCAGTTTTAGGGTATCTTGGCACTAGCTCTGCAGCATTTCATTTTTATTTCATTTTTATAGGTTCTAATTGAAGACTGTATTCCCGTACTGAAGAGGTATGCCAAAGAAGGAAGAATGTTTGATTATGTAATTAATGATCTGACAGCTGTTCCGATCTCCACATCTCCAGAAGAAGGTTAATCTTCTAATTCAATCTAATTCATTTTATTAACTTTCTGAGTATTTTCCACACTTCTGCCCCTCTGCTGCATAACAGTTTGCAGTTTGCAACAAAAATATTTTGATTCTTGCCCGTTCATAGCAAATCTAGAGGCAAAGAATGATCTGTTAATTTTGACTTTTTTTTGTATGTTAGAAGAAATTAGCATGTGCCTAGGACTTCTATAAGCTGTACTCTTACTCCAGAATAATACTTTCTCAAGAATTACATTAATTCATTTTTGGGGAGTTCAGACTCAGTAGATTCCCTTCCATAATTTCATGGAAATGTCTGGAAAATTACTGTGAAGAGTAAGAGAAACTTCTACCATCACTGCTATTGTGTATGGGTTGTGTGGTTTTGTTTCTTTGGGTTGGTTTTTTTGGTTGGTTTTGGTATTTTTCTTCTTGGTTGTTGTTTTGTTGGTTGTTTGTGTGTTTTGGTTTTAGGTATAGAATAGCTACTTTTTAAACAGCATGTATGTTGTAAGTCTTGAATATGTAATAGTGATGTCTGGTTTTAAATCATACTCTATATGCAGATTCCACGTGGGAATTTCTGCGGTTGATTCTCGACCTCTCAATGAAAGTCCTGAAACAAGATGGAAAATATTTCACGCAGGTATGGTATCTAAATGTTAAAAAGTATTGCAGTATGTCTATTATTGCAGTGTCCACACTTTTCAGGTAAAAAAAAGAAAAAAAAGGAAGGGGACAAACCCACACCAACTAACTAAAATCTATTTGCAAGCTGCTTTTCTCCTTTTAATGACTCATTAGGAATTTTTGCATGAAACTTGGGCTTCGTGAACTGACCTTTAATTTTTATTTCAGCTGAATTTGTAGCATTTTTATATCATTGAATTTAAATGCAATTTCAAGGAAGGGCTAGGCATGCTACAAACTATTTTGGCTGTAAGCAATTCTTGGAAAAGCAGAACAGATGTACTTTATAAACATACTGTTTTTTTTAAACTAATGTCTCCAGTTATAGAGTGGAAGACATGAAAATTTTTTATCCATAAAGGTGTAAGAATTTGACCTAGTTTCAATGGGATCTGAAAATTAGTAATTTGGGAGGAAATACACTTCTTTGTTGTTGTCTGCTATCTGGTCTTAATGCAAGTATAGCCACCTCGTGGGTAATGTAACTGTGGTATCATTTTCATCTGAATTTGGGATGTCACAAAGCTGCATGCTATTGTACAAAAAGTGACAAGACCCAGCAGATGGTTGGGTTGAAGCAGAAGTCTCAAATTTTATTTCATTTGTCATGTCCATACCTTAACTATTCTATTGATGTGTGGAGCATCTAAGAAAAGAACTTTAATAATCTTGTTAAGATCTGAAATAAAACTCCTGAAATGATCCATTTGAACTCTGTTCCTATCAGCATAAGTGTTTGAGGTGTGTAAAGGAACCTAGTTTACTGTAAAACTGACCAGGTTTATACAAATGCAAAACTAACAGAATGAATGTTTTGGCAACTTTAATGTGCTGCCTTATTTCAAAATTCCATGGTTCTATGGGCAAGACAAATCTTGTGGTTGAAATGTAAAGCACACTGTAAATTCACTTTTGTATTCTGTTAATAGTGGAAATACTTATGACAGACTTTGATAGGAAAGGACTCTGCATCTTTTGGACAGAGCAAGCATTTGTGTTGCAGTGGTCATACTTGTAATACAGTGAGACTAGCTGGTTTTAGGAGAAAGTACACAAATGTTACATCCGTAGACAGGTATCTGTCGCACTTTGCACAAGGACTCTGGGAAGAAGCTTGTGTTGAAAGCTGGAGTAGTGACTGTGCTGCAGCCATGGTACAGGGAGGTGGTTTTAGCTGAAACCAGTAGAGGTTGAGACTGGTGCAGCCCTGCTGCCTGTCCTGTTGGGAGGAGACAACTTGGCTCTCCAGCACCTCTGCTTGCACAGGAAGAAAATACATCAGTGCTGAGCTGGTCCTGCTGGGTTTAAGCCCTTGTGAAACTACAATATCAATTTCACAGTCCCAAAGCAACAAGGTGGGACATGGCAGGATGGGGAAGAAACAATGTTAAAATTGAAGTGGCTTGAATTTGGCTTTGTGGCTAGCTGATAGTCCAGAACTTTCACTGGCTATAGAAACGGTGTGCTCTGGCAACTTTGTTTTCCTAAGGCTGCTGAAAAATGTTAATACTAAGACAAACAGCTATCAGATTTTGATACATCTGCTGACACACTACCCAGCCCATCTGATGGCACTTGCAGCTTCTTCCCAGTTGGGCCTGATCAGAAAAACCCCTCAGAAAACCCAGTAGTTGGGACTGTAGGAAGAACTAATTTTTAGGGGTGCTTTAAAGAAAAGCAGCTGTCTAGAACTTCCATTAAATTAGATTTTGAATTAAATTAATTGAAGCTATTTTGTGTTAGACTATGGACAGAAGTTCAACCATGACCACTACGGACTTCAGTAGCTGAGCTTAGTCACACACTGGGAACTCAAAAATGGTTTTGAATGCTCTGATATGTTAGTTGTTAAATGCCTGGGGGCTTTAGCTCTGTGGATTGACATTGGAAATTTAAGTTACTTTTGTTCTGGCTGTCTACTTGCAGGACATTTATCTTAGGTAGCAGGCTGTAGTTTATGTGCAGAAGGAATTTTATGCCTTTTCAGACAGCACTGTGTGTTTAAAATCCAGGACTTTGTGTGCACAACCCCCCTCTCTGCTTGCTTTCTTGAAGTCTTTCAGTTCTCTAAAACATGAAATATGTTAAAATATGATCCAGAAAAGCAACTTATTTGTTAGAGCCTGACCTCTTCTATGATTAAGAAATGTCTCATAGGAAAGATGCTGCAGAAGGGTCATGTCCTGTTGGCTACTGGGCAGTAGCTGTAGTTGCTGCTTCTGCCTTGGCATTGCTGTACTAATGGTCAAAACTCGTGTCCTTTGTAGTTTGTAGCCTGTCCTCTGATAGTTCTACTTGCAGGGGGGTTACCTTGTGTGTCTTGTTAGAATTTGATTTCTGTGCTAAAGAAATGCTTTACTCAGAAGTGGAATTCTTTCACAGAATGCCAGCCTTTCATGTAATATATTGCTGCTTGACTCTCTAAATGCCCCTGAGACAAATAAATGGCAATGTTTATGACCTCTGCACAAGTTCTGGAAAAATGTTTTCAGCAAATGAACCGTCAGCAGACAGCCTCTAGAGCTGTCTAATTCGGATACAATTTATCTGTGATTATCAAAAGAGCTGTTGGGGTTTTGGGCTACTCTAGCACACCTGGTTGTTCCCTCGGGATTCCATGGTGCTCCTCCAGGCAGTCTCCGAGTGCTGCTGCAGAATGTCCTCTTGCCAGTAGGTGGAGACTGATAACCAACATTGCCTAGTACTTAACATTTAGAGAGAGGTTCTGCTTCTGAAAGGTTTTTTCAGACTATTTATTCATATTCCTAGGGGATGCAAGAACATACGTGGCCAATTGTAGGGTAAAGGAGGGGCTTTTTGCTTGTTTCAGCTCTGAAAGGGTAGTTAGGCTCCTTCTGTTAGTGTGCTTAAGTATACTGGGGAGAGGGAAATGCCTTAATGCCTCAAGGCTTGTTTGTGAAAACTTATTGTTAACATCTTCCCACTACTCTGATGCTTGAGGGTCATGTGGCTTGCTGTATTTCTGTTCATCCTTATTCTGAAGTGTTTAGTGATGTAATATGGATCTGCATCTGGGAGGTGCTGCTCAGTGTTGCCTTCTCCAAGAGGAGCCAGTTTTAAGTGCAGATTCCAAACCATCACCAGTGAGAGAAATGGGAGTCAGTGAGGATGTAAGAACTTGGCCTATCCCACAGATTAGTTTCATGTCTAATGGAGTTTCCTAGTGACTTGTTTCCGAACATGCGAAGTGTTTTATGATATTGGACCTTCTAAAAGCCAGTATGATTTTTAAATTGCCCAAGTGATATTTTTTCAACTTCAGTGGAGTATGTGTATCTGTAGATACTAGTTGGGTATAGTTGTCTTTTATTTTTTTTGAACCATTACACTTTCCAAGTAGCACATGAGTCCCAGAAGCTGTGAAACTATGCTCTGTAAGATGCAGAGACTGATTGTAAGGTTATCTCTGAGACAGTGAATTATGTGTAGCTAGGAAAAATAACTTTTTCTGTGCTAAGCTTTTGCTCTGCTGACCTAATCCTTTGAGGTTGAGCAGGCTGTCATTTTCAGCCTGTTTATGAAGTAAAACCTTCAAAAATACCTCTGAACAGGAATTTGCTACTTCCTTGTCTGGGTCATCCAACCCAGGCAGGATAAAAACTGTCTTGGACCACTGTTGGGTTTGGATTCTAGTAAACAGCACTAATCACTGGTGCAAGGGACAGATGTCTCCCACATGCACATGTGACCCTTCACCAAGCTGTTTCTTCCTGACTGCTCTTGTAACAGAGTGTGGCCCTACCCTCTATATGTCCTGGCTGCTGTGATGTTGCTCCATAGCTACACTGCTTTTTTTGGCTGCTGTGTGGGTTTTCTAATTAGCACTTCCAAAGAGGGAGCAGGGTACTACTTGAGTGCAGTGTGAAAGGAGGCTGGAAGAACAGATAGATGCATGTCTCATTGAGCCTGTGTGATTTGGCAGTTTGGGAGTCTATAAGGAGCATTTAATTCCCTTGTGTTACCAAGAGTTCAATTTCAAATTAATTGATCATATGGCCAGTGAAGATAACCTTCAGTCAGGTTTTCCTCTGTTATCTCCTTAAAAGCCATCCCTGTCACCCAGACCTCAAACCCAGCTTTGATGCTAGGTGTTTCATGCTCTTCTATATCTTGTTGCTTCTTAGTTGCTCTGAAATGGAAGGTGGGGGGAAGACATGTTCAACTCTGATGCTTGCCATTAGAAAAGCCTTTTCAGAATTCCCCCATTTCTTACCTGTCAAATGCTTTGACATGATACAAACATTAAGAGGGGGCAGGCAGAGGAGTTTGGTGGGGTTTTTCTATGTGGTGGAAATTGAACAGGGTGGGAGGAAAAGTCTGATTTTCCTTATATCCCTTTGAAAAAGTGTAACTGAGTCATCAGCTTTAAAGCTTATTAAACACTGTCTGTTATTGTTTGAGAACGTGGTGGCTGTTCAGATTAAAAAATATATTGCTCTACCACAGAACTATTTTCACTAGGTGGAGGGAGTTCAAATGAACCCAGGTTATTAGACTGATCACTCTATTGCATTCTGGACTTGGTTCCCCGTGTGACATTTTAGGAATCCAAGAACATCTAAAGTGTGACTGACACTGTTATCAACACTGTAGTCTTAGGTGATAAAGCTGGTCACTTCTTACAGAAAGGTGTTAGTAATAGTGATTTTTTTTTATTTAAAGTTCATCTGTTCTGTAGATTTGATTCTTTTGAATTCTTAGCCTTTTGCTGAGTAAAGCTAAATAATTAAAAGAAAATAACTGTGCAGAACTATAAAATCCTGTGCTGTCTCTAGAAGGAGAAGTTGATAGAACAGCCAGATGAGATGTCTGAACCTTTAGGTAAGATCTTGATTTGGAGATTTGGGAGTTGTGGATTTAAAAAGTAAAAACTGCTTATTGGCATGTTTCGTTGTTCTTATAAATGGTTTTCCACACTGTCTGCAGTGATTTGTCTGTTTTTGAAGAGGGGAGAAAGGGTGAAATACTGAAGTGATAGTCTGGGAAACTGGATACTTTAATCTCATTGTGTATCCTATTAAACTTCTGTAATAGTAGTATGCTCCATAAATTACCTAGCAGTCCTTTCTATTTATGACTTAAATTACACATACAGGTTGGGTTTTAGTTTTCTTTGCATTCAGTCTGATGCTGAAACCAAATTACACATTTGGTAAAGAGTGGCTGAACCAAATAACTGCTACAGTCCCCTGGATAATAACAGGTTACTAAATAAATACTACTGTGGTTTGTTCATTGTTGTGCTTTGTGCAGTTGTGCTTGGTTCATGTTCATCTCCTAACTACACAAACCTCTTCTATTTTCTGGTACCCAAACATGATATATTCAATATAAAGCATGCTATCTTCCTTTACCAAATAAACAATTACATGTTTGTGGACTGTGATCAAAATGATAAACATATTCTATGGAAGCTCTATTGAAAGAGAGCTTCCAGGAATGATTTTTTTCTTAAAGATGGTCTATATAAGATTTTAAGTTCAGGTTTTCCACTTGTGCTCAAATTTTCACAGTGCAGAAAAGTCAGAAGAACAGTAGGATAAAGTCTCCTTTCACTTTGGAAATATAAATGTTTTACACACTTCATGGAAAAAAAACCATATTAATAAAAAGTGGCACAAATAATACTTTAAATCCCAAAGTCAGCATGTGCATTATACATTTTGTTCCTATTTACCTGATACTGTTTCATGGAAAAAGCTGTGTAGATGGAGCTGTTTGGACATAGTGATTTACAATAAAATGTCTGCTTGTTTTGGCCTCTGCCCATTGTATGTTGTTTTTTAAGAGCACAGGTATTTGGTCAAACTCAAACTTGATTCCTTGCTTTGTGAAAATTGTTACGGCTGTGTGCACTTATTTTTCATAGTGTCCTTAAAATAATTCTGGGAGCACCAAAAAGTAGAAGTTAAACAGTGAAATGCAGCTTGCTTAAAGACCATTTTCTCAGAGTTCAAAGCTTCACAGTGCGTTAGCAGAGCAGTGCATAATGTGAGACATAGATATTGCAGACATTTTGAAGTGTTGAATAAATCCTTCATTCTTTGGATCCTACACCTACAGAACTTTTATTTCAAGTTATGGGTCTTAAAGTATTGAGTAAGCTGTGCCTGTAAGAGAGCTATAAACTAGATTTCTCTTATGTTTATTTTTTTAATTGAACCATCTACATTCTTTCACAGTCAGATCTGAGACACACACGTTAGCTTGTCCCTTTCTGCCCTTAGATAACTCATTCATTGATTGAAGTCCTCAAAATTTTGTGTGCCTGTGCAAACGTTTCCAGAAGTTACTTGGAGCAGAGGGAAGATTCTGCCATTCTACAGATGGTGTCTGTTGCTTTAGGCTTTCTTGGTTTCGTCTTGCAGACTTCAGAGCTTTTAAAGATGAAAAGCAGTACTCTGCTCAGAAGTACATGTGCTCGATGGCTTGTGGCCTGTCCAGTCATGAACAGAAAGAATAATCTAGAAACCAAGAAACTGGCTATATTAGTAAATAACTGTTATTTCCCCCTCACTTTGATTAAACTAGACCTTTTTTGTCTAATGCATATCCTCATATCATTGAGACTGATTTGATCCTAGATGAATAGTAAACATTTGTGCTCAGGTCTCTTGCAGTCATTTTGTGGGACTTTTGACTTGTATGCTAGGATACTAGGACTTGTGTATTCATTAACACGAAAGTTCCCTTTTTAGTTGTCTCTCTTTTTGCCTTCAGTGGTAAAAGTTGTTCCTTCACTGAAAGAGTAAAATACATAGGAAAGCTGAGGATTTTTATGTTGAAGGTAACTGGATAAAAGCTAGTTAATGCTTTTGGTTTTCTGGGCTTCTTTTTGTTTGTTTGTTAGTTTCTTTTTCCTTGATTGTTTGGAAATTGGAAAAAGTAAATAAGCTTTGAAGTAGGTGGAGGTAAAAGGCTTTTATATTAGTATCTGTTAGGGAAGAACTGGGGATACGTGTCTTCTGATGGTGTCTCATCCAGCCCCGTATGTGACCAGAAATGCAGATGGTGTGTGGTCATGGTAGAGGCATCGTCATCATTTGCTGTTCATGTGTAGTGTGCAGCGTAGTCGGGCATCATGTTGGTGCCTATAGGTTGAGATGAAAGGTTCCTCATGGAAATGGTAGAGGTAAAAGACTACAAATCAATTTGTTAGTCAGTGTACCAAGGACCATTACCATCTTCTCCCCCTTAACTGGAATTATAGAATGGCTTACCTCTGTGCAAGGCACCAGCAATCCAGGATGTTCCTGGAACGTGTAGATGACAACTTCCTTCTCCAAATGGTAGAGAAACCAACAAGAAAAGGTGCTATTCTGGACCTTGTTCTTACCAACAGGGATGGGCTAGTGACCAGTGTGAGGCTCAGGGATAACTTTGGCTGCAGTGACCACAAAGCAACACAATTTAAGATCCTCACGGCAACTAGGAGGATGTATTCCAGGCTTATGTCCCTGGACTGCAGGCATGCTGACTTTGCTTCAGGAATCTGCTGGCCAAAGTACTGTGGGACAAAGCCCTAGACAGAAAGGGGGCCCAGGACAGCTGGTCTGTATTCA
>JANHFX010007323.1:41292-71216 GCA_027560015.1 Chloroceryle amazona
TAGAAAAGCTAAAGCTCAGCTAGAATTAAATCTAGCCAGGGGAAACAAAAAGATTCTATAGCTATATTAATGGTAAGAAGACAACTAGGGAAGGTGTGGCCCCCTTCAGAATGGAAATGGGTGAACTGTTGATTGACAAGTGATACTGAGAAGACTGAGGTTCTCAATGACTTCCTCAGTCTTCACTGACAAGGGCTTCAGCCACACTCCTGGAGTCACGGGAGATAATGGTAGGGATTGGATGAAAGAACTGCCTATTGTAAGCGAAGATCGTGTTCGTGGCCATCTGATGGACCTCCAAGTGTTGCACACTGGAGCCTGATGGGATACACCCACAGGTGCTGAGGGAACTGGTGAATGAGGCTGCTGAACTGCTCTCTGTCATATTCCAAGTCATGGCAGTCCAGTGGAGTCCCCACTGACTGGAAAAGGGGAAACAATCCCTCTATTCAAAAAGGGAAAGACGATTGAACCTGGTCAGTCTCACTTCAGTGCCTGGTACAATGATGGAGCAGATCTTCCTGGAGGCACTGCTGAGGCAGAAGAATAATGAGGAGGTGATTGGGTACAATCAACAGGGCTTTGCCAAGGGCAAATCGTGCCTGAGAAACCTGGTGGCCTTCTATGAGAAAGTCACAACATCAATAGACAAGGGAAGAGCAACCACTGTCGTTTACATGGACCTGAGCAAAGCCTTTGACGCTGTCCTGCATGACATGCTAGTCTCCAAGCTGATTAAATACGGGTTTGATGGAAGGACAGTTCACTGGATAAAGAGTTGACTTGACAACTGCACCCAAAGGTTGGCTGTCACTGGGTCTGTGTCCAAGTGGAGTCCCTCAAGGATCAGTATTGGAACTGGTCTTGTTTAACATCTTCATCAGCAGCATGGACAGTGGCACCCTTAGCAAGTTTGACAACACCAAGCTGTGTGGGGCAGCTGACATGCCAGAGGGAAGGGATGCCATCCAGAGGGACCTTGACAGGCCAACCTCATGAAGTTAAACAAGACTAAGTACAAGGAGGACCTTGCATCTGTGTCAGGGCAATCCCAAGCACCAATATAGACTGGGCAGTGACTGGCTTGAGAGCAGCCCTGAAGAAAAGGACTTGGGGTACTGGTCTGAGAAGACTGAGGTTCTCAATGACTGACAGCTCAACGTGAGCTGTCAGCTGCGCTTGCAGCCCAGAAAGCCAACTGCATCCTGGGCTACACCAAGAGAAGTGTGGCCAGCAGGTTGAGGGAGGTGATTCTCCCCTTTTACTCTACTCTTGTGAGATTCCAGCTGGAGTACTGTGTTCAGTTCTGGACCCCTATAATAAGAAAGATGTGGATGTGCTGGAACATGTCCAGAGAAGGGCCATGAAGATGATCAGAGGGCTGGAGTACCTCTCTATGAGGACAGTCTAAGAGTTGGAGTTGTTCAGTCTGGAGAAAAGAAGGCTCTGGGGAGACCTTAATGTGGCCTTCCAGTATCTCAGGGGGGCCTACAGGAAAGCTGGGGAGGGACTTCTTAGGATGTCAGGTAGTGGTAGGACTAGAGGGAATGGATTGAAACTAGAGAGGGGTCAATTCGGATTGTATGTTAGGAGGAAGTTCCTCACCATGAGGGTGGTGAGACACGGGAACAGGTTGCCCAGAGAGGTGGTGGAAGCCCCATCCCTGGAAGTTTTTTAAGGCCAGGCTGGTTGGGGCTCTGAGCAACCTGATCTAGTGGGAGATGTCCCTGCCCATGACAGGGGGTTCAAACTAGGTGATCTTTAAGGTACTTTCCAACCCTGACGATTCTAACAGTACATTGATATTTGGTGGGTATTTATTCAGCATCTTATATCTGGAAGACAAAAGCTAAGTAGCTTGTAGACCAAGATGCTGAGAATTCTATGTGTCTTATAGTTACAGTGTAGAGAAAAATTTTGTTGTTCAGAAAAGAATATTCTTATCTAAGATACAATTCCAAGAAAAAAATACCATAGGAATCACTTCCTGTTCAAAAGCATGGTACACAAACTGAAGACAATATAGCCTACAGCCACAGAAAGTCCGTATAATCTGATTTATTTTGTCATATGTCTCTGTGAAAGATCTGTTTAATTTTAATAGGTTATGGGGGGGTTATAGTGAACTTAAACTTACAGTGAATTTAAACATTGTCAGCCCTCATCAATGTTAAATAGTTGAGAAAATCTGGATGTTGTAATACTGTTTATTGGTATATTTAAGCAATCCTAAAGAAAATGGTTAAATAGATTCAGTTCTAGATAAACACCACATGGTGGTCTGTTGTAACTGGAAGCCCTAATGTAAGGGTTGTTTCTGGTAATGAGGAGCCATAATCCCCCGTACTTGCCCTTTCTTGAAAAGTTACAAATTGTTGTTTGCTGCAGGCAGAATGAGGACAAGCTGTTCAGTATTTGCCTTGTAGCTATTAAATATTAAGAACCAGATACGTGCTGTTTGTAAGTATTGTGGGAGCCTTGCATTAATGTTAAAAAAAGTGTATATATCTATCTGCAATTTTCCTTTTCCTTTTTTTTTTTCTCTTCCCTGCAGGGAAACTGTATCAATCTGACCGATGCCTTGACTCTGTATGAAGAACAGCTTAGCAGGCTTTATTGTCCTGTGGAGTTTTCAAAAGAAACTGTGTGTGTTCCCTCCTACATGGAATTGTATCCTTAAGGATTGAAAAAGAGTGAAGAGCATGTATTAAACCAAGCAAGACATAGATTGCTTGGAGGTAATGATCTCAAGGCAGTTCTAACTTAAACACTGTTAATGTTTTCTTTTTGACAGTAAATCAACTACTGCAGTTTTATTTTGAAGATCATTCCTGCTGTGACTGTCCCTCTCTGGACAGGAGCCTTCCTTCCAGAATCTGCTTATGAATAATATGTTAAGTGTGTGAAACTTTGCCACAGCCATTCCTCTGTTCTGCCTGTTCATTTTGCCTCCCTTCTTTGTCTGCTCTAGTCTTGATTCAGTTTCATGCTGTAGCCTGCTGTTCTGGATTCCATACTGACTGTTAAGGGCTCCTCCTGTTTCTCATTATTGTCAGCTCTCCAGTGAATGTCAGATTTGATCTTAACATTTTCCAGAGAGAAAGAGTGAAAGAAGGCATGAAAATATTTACCCTTGTAGCTTACAATTTCAGAGAAACAGGTTATTTTTGCCTTTGCAATTGCCAGGCCTTAATGCAACATGTATGTGACTTGAAGCATGCATCCTCAGCATTCTGAATACTCACTGCGTTGCTTATTTGGAAGCATGCAAAATGTTTCTAAATTAATTGATTAGGAAATCTGCTTAATTCCTTTGAAAAATATTTACATGTTTTAAGCTAACATAACTACTATTTTTAGCAATAAATTTATTAAAACTGATCATTTAGGCCTAATGGAGCTTTAAAATGAAGAGTTGTAAGAGAATCGGGGCAGGGTTTGGTAGTCTGTTTGCATCTGAAGGAAGTAGTAATATAATGGTATAGGTACAGGACTGTGAAGTCATCTTGATGATTTAAGATTAGCCCACAGTACTCTTAACTGCTCATTTGCCCTTGAACTTCTGATAGCCCTTTGCCTGCATTTCAGGTAGAGCTGATTACATTTCTTGAAGCTTAGATTTCCAAGTAAGAGGATGTATCTGCATGGATACCTAAATGTTCTTTCACAGATGACCAAAAGATATGACAGTTTACAGTAGAATTGTGGCAAGTAATCAAAAAATAGGGTTTTATTTCTGTTTTATTTATTTGTGACATTCATTTAAGTGACTGAAATCTCTTGAGCTGTTGAACAGATCTTTACTTATGCAAATGTTCATCTTTGTAATCTGACTAAAAGTTACCTGTATAGGTACCTGAGTACAGCCCAAGTACTAGGCTGGTTTATCACTTATTATTGTTACTTGCTTTGCATCTTTCAACAACTGTTACTGTGTGTAATGGTTACTTGAATTTCTGATGTTTACCAGTGTTGCTGGGGGGAATCATCTGAAATTCAAATAGCTGTTGACATAAAAAGCCAGCTCTCTATTTTAAAGCATATGCATTCCTGAGTTCTCCACCATGGTGAACATGGAGACTCCCATCTGGAGAAGGTGTCACCTTGTGGAAACAGAAGAGCTTATATCTCTGTGGTTTTACTAAATTATAAATCTCAGAAATCTTTCTTACTGTGTAGCTCTTAAAGGTGATGTTCGTGTCTCATCCTCCCATCTGCTTCTGTGGCATCAGGTGGAATTGTGTAGCTCTGACCTCTCATGTGGCCAGCATGTCAAGAGAGCCCTTGAGGATCAGCTGTCTGTCTTGCCAGGAATACCTCAGAGAACTGGTTTGAGCACAGCTGCTGTGTGACTGCTGAAGCTGGGTCCATCTCCCCCAGAGGCTGTCACAGCTGCCAGTTGCTCTATAGTTGCTTCTGGCTCAGTCTTGGCAATGTAAAAGTCTGCTTTCTGAAAGTGTACAGAAGCCTTGTAGAGAAAGCCTAGGAGAAATTAAGATGCATCTGTTAAGTGAGCATTCCCCTGTTGAGGCAGTTAAGAGGCAGTAGACATTTAAATCTTCAACCGGTGTAAGATACTTGGACACCTAGTGTTCAGTTACTAAGCAGTATTAATTTTGTCTCTGATTGTGTCTGCATTAGGCATTCAGAAATAGAGCTGGCTGTTTCTTTCCTGTTCATGCTTGCAGTTCTATAATTGAAAAGATGAGCAAGAGGCATCCCAGCTCCTGATCAAAGTTTTGATGCTTCTACCCAAAGTACTTCTATAGCTTGTGCAGTGATTGCAGTGCAAAAAAAGGCACCAGCTGAATGTCTGCAGCAGGAGTTGGAAACCAGATTTGGAACGGATTTTAGTTTCAGTGGAAATGGGATGCTCTTTAGAACTGCTTAGTCAAAAAAAGGATCCAGGGAGATTTCACCTTTGAGATTTTTACCTACTCAATGTTTGAGCTACCAGAATTTTTTGAGTCGTAACAGAAGTGAAAAGAACTACTTCTATTTTAACTGTCTACTACAAGCTTTGCTTTGCTTTTCCTTAACTGCTTATTTTCTCCAGATGGGTATTCTACACTATTTGGAAGAAACAACCTGACATCTGAACATCAAGATGATTTGAGATGATCCTAAATGTACTTGCTGCATGGAGCATATAGGCCTGCCACGTGCTGCATATTGGCATCTTGAAACTTTAAATTATATGCTGTAGATGATCCTGAAACTTAAGTCATGCTATTGATTGTGAATTCTTTAAATGTTTTTTATTATTATTTTAATTTAAAGGCAAATGGAAAATGTATATTTTGATGAGCTAGGGGGTTATTTTTGAAAGTCAACTTAGAGATGAATAAGCAGCAAAACTATAGCTGCTGAATGCACTGAACCTTTAGAATGTGATCATTTTTATTTTTTTCTAGATCTTCACAAACTGATTAAAAAAAGACATCTTTAGCATTTCATCCCTGAAGAGTGGTCCATGGAGTTTGTTTGGGTTTATTTTGGTTTTGTCTTGTTTTGGGTTTTTTAATTTTTTTTTTCCCCAATGGATTTTTTTATCTCTGGTGCTTTTCAAGGATGGAGGGGCTTTTGTTTGTTTATTTGTTTTTTTTTTGTTTGGTTTGGTTTTTTAATGAACACCACAGTGCTTCCATATAGAGAAAGGCATAACTGAAAAAAAAAAACCAACAAACAACTTCTGAAAAAATCTCTTATTGCAAAGGGAAGAAAGCTAGTCTTAAATTTTGTTCATTTAATCTAGTTTGATTCATCATTGTTGTTATCCCTTCTGCAGGAGAAGAATCTTTAACCTTTCACCTGTGGAGTTCCTTAGCTGCTGCCATATTGCTTATTTGGATTTTGATATGGATTTAACAGTAGGTTATAGAGGCAGTGCAGACTCTTACCAGCATGAAAATTAAAGCTGGTTTTCCATCCCACCACCGTGCAAGAAATCGAGTGTAATGATGATCTTGTGGGCACACGTTCCTCAACCTTAGGGGAATCGTGAGGTTCTTGAAGTAGGAAAGATTGCTTTAGTGGTCAAAGAAATGTGGGTGTGACCTGGATTCATGTGCACCAGTTTTGAATGTTTGAGGCAAGTATACTTCAGTAGGGTAAGTCCTGCTTACATTGCTGTAGACAGACCGTGTTGTGTGGGGCTCTTAATTAGATTCACTTGCAGTGTAAAAATCTAAAAGAGAAAGTTTTTCCTTTAACTGATTCTCATGTCTGAAAAATTCTATTTTTTTATGAATGTGCTTTGTATGACTAACTCTGCTTTCAGTGTTTAAAAGATCCCATTTGAAAGGCAGTAGGAAGGATATAACCATTCTGTGCATTTCTGTACATTTTCAAGATAGAATAAAAAGTGCACTATTTCCCTAAACACTCTAATCCTGAACCATAATGACATTTTTTCCTTCAACACCTAGTATCAACGTTTTTTTAGTTTTATTGGAGGGAGCTGATTTCCTCCCTCAGGGTAGTGTTAATGAAAATAAAGCAAAGGAAAAGCACTCTGAAGGTCTGTATTCTTATCCATAAAGAACAACTTTACTGTGTCCCGTGTGTAAACTGTTCATGAAATCCAAGTATCCTATCTAGAATTCCAGAGTCATACTGGAAAAATTCCAAACTTGCTTTTCATTTGCTGTATAATTATTTTTGTATGGTTTGGAGAGCAAATCGAAGCCTCTCTGTCTTGTTAACTGCAATAATTTAAAACCATGTTAATTCTTTAATATACATGGGGCACAGTTCTTCCATGGCCTGCAGCTTGTGCATCCCTAAACACTCCCAAAGAACAGAACCTCCCTCTAAACAGGAGAGAAAAAGTGTCTTGCTTTTCCCTGAGTGTTTTAACTCTATTGTATACATCCCAGAAGATACCTTGATATTATTGCCTATAACCTAGCAGTGACCCTTCATTTATGATACCCGACTGCAATTGGTATATTCTTTAGCTGCAAATGAATTCAGATGTCCTGTACCAAGTTACGTGCATCCTTAACTTTGCAAGCATGATTATTCCCATTGATTCTTCGTGTGATTACTCATGTAGGTGAAATTAAGCACACAGGCATTCACTGGGATAGGATTTACAGCATATATGTTCCTGAGTGAGCTTGATAGATGTAGAAATCAGTCACAACAAGTAGGGGGGGTTGTTTTTTAGCAAAGAAACTTGTGAACTGGAACATGATGTAATGTGCTTGCTGTACCAAGGCTGGCATGGCTGCACGGGGCTGCCTGAGCACAGCTCTTGGCTGTGCAGGGATGTTCTGTAGTTGGTTCCCGGAATAACCAGGGACCTGAATTATATATTGATAGGTGAGAGGCAGCAGTGCTTGCAAATCTTTCCTTTTAACTGATACAGTATAAAGAGAGTTGGAGGAATTCTTTTTTTTTTCTTTATTTTTCTTTGAACTTTTTTTAACGTAGGCTTTCTTAAGTGATAGATGCAGTCTAAGGCAATTCAGCAAACACTGAACATTATATCTTTTAAGTTGCTGAATTGGTTCTGAGCAAATATATACACACTGTCAGTTTTATTTATTTGTTGCTTTAACGTAGGGGTTTTTTTAAAAAGGAAAATTTGTGTTAGACTTTTCAAATGCAACCTGCTATAGTTGATCAGTTTTCCATGTTTAAGGCCAGTTGGGAAATAGCTATGATTGCTGCACTGTGTATGCAAACAGTTCCCAAGATCTGATTAATATTAGGGTGTTCTCAATTATTCTTTGCACTAAATGCTGCTTCCACCTAGAAATGTGATCTAAGGATTTAAAAACTTGATTGATAGCTTGTGCAAAGAGAAGACTGCTGGCATTGTATCTACTGCATCAGTGCAGTGCACGTGTTAAAATAAAGGTACACTATTATTACTCGTGTGTTTGAATTGTTAAATACATTGGGGAGTCAGTGTTAAAATGACAGAATTGATGGGTATGGTGCTTGCCATTTTACCTCTTCTTTCTTTTCTGTGTCACCTAACAAACATGAAGGTATTTAATGGCCCTTGTTGAGTATCTTTTTCTGTCTCAGATGAATAAATTATTTTCCATATAAAATGTGCTCAGATAATACACTCTGAAACAGCACGCTAATGTTTGTGGTGGGGAGGATCCCTTGAGGCTTCAGTGATCTTTTGTCTAGAAAGTGATTTTTCTGTAGAGTGCTGTAGATGTTAATTCTTTGGAGGTCTAAGTGCAAGTTTTAGTTTTTCTGCTGAAGTGGCAAGTTGGCTTTGGATGGCAGTATGATTCACCGTGTGTCAGAGAGAAAGGGTAAGCCTAGGAGAAATGAGACATTAAGAATGATGCAAGCTTTGGCATAGAAGGATGGGCACATTGAAGAAGTTAATCTGGGATGTGATTCAGAAAGATTAGTGATGTCAGACAATGAAAGAAGAATGGGACTTCTAAAAGACATCGTAGTGACAATTATATAAATTCCAGCTAACTGGAAAGGAGAATATTTGCATCTGTCCTAAGTACAGTGATAGCGAAGGGCTTGGTAATTGGGAAAAAGAAGGGGGATGTCCTAACTTTTTGAGGAAAAAAGTCATCACAAACTTGGAGGGGTAGGCTAAAGAGTAATTTTGATGCATGACAGGGAAGAGAAGTATTTCCTGCTGTTTTATTTTTCACTGCTTAGAGTTTGAGGTGTTGACAGCTTGCTTGAGGGAACAAGGCATGGGGACAACTGAGGGGTTCTTGATTTCTCATTTCTTATTTTAATTTAGGAGTAGGAGACTGCAGATGATGTTGCCTGAGGGTAATAAGAGGAAGCTGACAAACCTTGCCCACAGAGGAAAAAATGTAGTGGGTATTGTTAAAGGATATGCTTAAGGAGCAAGTGATGGAAGTAGTAAAGAAGTAAAAGCAGGATTGGTTAATAATAAAGTTGAGCAACACAGAAGTGGCTTTTTGAAATGTGGGATGCCTTGGGAAGCAAAGAGTTAATGTGAAATGGGAATGGTGGAAGGATGTAAAGTTCATACAATAGTCATACATTTTAGTGAACTTGAGCTCCAAAAGTAGAAAGGTAAGTAAGCAAAAAAGAAAGTACAAAGGAAGGAAAGAAGAGTGTGAAATGCACATCATAAATGGAAGAATGAGAACTACTGTGCAGTATCAAGGGAAGAAAGGATACAGCAGCAAGATCAGTTCAGATGGGAAGGAACTTGAGAATCAACCAGGAAGAGGAACCAGAAATGGGACAACACAACGGATCTGTGGTGATTTGGGGAGCTCCTTTAGACATAAGAAAAAGGAGCGCTGGTTGCAGTGCCTTGCTCGTCCTCTAGGTATCGGAGGGAGAAGGGAGGTTGGAAATAATTGGGGTTTTATGTTTTCTTTACTGTGTAATGACTGCCAGGTGTCTCCTAAGTATTTTAGGAGGGGCAGGGGGGAAACAAACCAGCAAAAGCAAAACCCTGCTACAGCCATTACAGTTTTTCATCTGACTTCGAAGTGCCATGACAACCTCATTGTTACTTGAGAGGACAGTAAATTCCATTACCTTGGTGCTGAATGTCCAACACACTGTATGCTGTATTTCCCATGCAGCACTCTTAATGTGGCCACTAAAAAAACCTATTTTATTGATGCGTAAAGGAAACATTTTAGTCAGAGTAGTCTTTGTACATACAAAGAAAAGCACCAATGGAATTTTGAAACAATAGTTGTAGTGGATATGAATAACAAGATGAGGATATACAGCTACGTGAAGTCTTTTTTTGTTTTGGTAGCTGCTAATATCTAACACTTCCTCCTTTATTTTTTCTTTAATTAAAGCTTAGAACAATATTTTACTCCTGCAATTGTTCAAATTCTTTTCTTAAGCTTCACACTGGGACATCCTGGGATCATCTGCCTAAAGATTGGCATCTCTTGGAGCACTTAGGTGGTTTTGGTGGTGTGTTGTAACTGCTAGTTTGTTATTTGGGGTGAAAGGTTTCTGAGGTTTCTTTCGGGCAACAAGATTTTGACAGTTCATTGTATAAAACCCCAATGAAAATTGACAGAATAATTAAAGGAACACGCATTGACTTTTTAAAAAAAGGATAGCATTGAAATTTTTACTTGTTCCACGCAGTAAAAGGTTTCTATTACCATTATAAAATTCATTATAAAATTCATACCGTGTTTGTACACAGTTAATACTAAGGAAAGGGAATTTATCTGCTCACAATTTCTGGAGTTAGTTTTGGGACAGCCCTCTACCTTTAGGAGTTATAGTTGATGGGCAGTTATAGAATAATAGAATCATTTAGGTTGGAAATGACCTTTAAGATCCAAATCCCAACTAAACCTAATATTGCCCAGTCTACCACTAAACCGTGTTCCTAAGCACCACAGCTATGTGCCTTAAATATCTCCAGGGATAGTGACTTAACTACTTCCCTGGGGCCAGCCTCTTCCAGAGCTTGACAACCCTTTTGGTAAAGAAGCTTTTGCTGATACCCAATCTAAACCTTCCCTGACACAATTTGAGGCCATTTCTTCTTGTCCTCTTACCTGGGAGAAGAGATTGACCCCCATCTCACTACAGCCTCCTTTAATGTAGTTGGTGACAAGGGTCTCCTCTCAGCCTCCTTTTCTTCAGGCTAAACAGCTCCTGTTCCCTCAGTTGCCCTTCACCAGCTTCTCTGCTCTTCTTCTCTGCATCTCAATGTCTGTCTGAACACAGTATTTGTGTTCAGGGGCCTGAAACTGAACATGTTATTTGAGGTGTAGCCTCCCCAGGGGTGGGCACAGGGGGACAATCGCTTCCTTAGTCCTGCTGGCCCCACATTTCTTACACAAGTCAGGATGCTGTTGGCCTTGGACACACTGTTGGCTCATATTCAGCTGTCTGGGGACCAACACCCACAGCTCCTTTTCTTCCTGGCAGCATTCCAGGTGCTTGTCTCTAAGCTGGAGTGTTACGTGGAGTCGTTGCCCAAGCACAGGACCCAGCACATGGCCCAACACCTTGTTGAGCCTAATACCATCAGCTTTCAGCCTTTTGTATACCCCTGCTGACTGGCCTGCTGGCCTGACTGTCCTGTATGTGCCTTGACTGGCACACGAGATGATCTGATCCCGAACCTTTGCTGACACTGCGGTCAGAATGACAGGCCTGTAGTTCCCAGATCCTCCTTCTGGCCTTTCCTGTAATTGGGCATCACATTTCCTAACCTCCAGTCTGCTGGAACATGCCTGGTTAGCCAGGACTGCTGGTGAATGACAAAAGGGGCTTGGTGAGCTCTTCTCCTGGCGCTCTCAGTACCCTTGGGTGGATCCCATCTGGCCCCATGGTTCTGTCTGTGTCGTAAGTGGAGCAGCAGGTTGTTAACTTTTTGTTTAGATGATGAGGGCTTCATCCTCCTCCCCATCCCTGTCTTCCAGCTCATGGGGCTCGGTACCCCAAGAATAACTGATGTTACTGTTAAAGACTGAGACAAAGGTGGGGTGCAGTACCTCAGCTTGTTCCTCGCCATCTGTCACCATGTTTCTCCTGCATCCAATGGAGCATAGCCCTCCTTTTGTTACTGATGCTTTTATAGAAACATTTTGTGTGCGTGTTGGGCTTTGGCCCTTCTAATTTTCTGCCTGTGTAATCTCATGACATCCCTGTAGTCCTGATTTGCCTGCCTCTTCTTCAAAAGCTCAACATTTTATTTTATTTTTTTTTCTGAGGTCCAGTCAAAGCTGTCTGTTCAGCTAGGCCAGTTTTCTTCCTACTGACTTCAGGTCTACTTCTTTGGGATCTTCACCTATTTAATGAAGTCTTGTGTGCTGTTACCTCGATAGTAACTGGGATCAAATGCTCCATCTTTGGCTGTACAAAACGAAGAAATATTTGAGTGTGCCTGTATCTCGTGTTGATTGCTTATCTTTGCAGGTACAAAGTGAGCTCAGGGAAGACATCCACATCTACTCAAGACCTAGATCTTAAAACATAGGCCCCATGCTATGTTTTAATTATGTATGTTTGTTGTCCCAGATGTTGTATAGGGTTTAAGGTCAAAACTGCAGAAGGTACCTCAAAAGCAAAATGCTGACCCATGCTAGCCCAAAATTTTCGAGTGCATGGGAGTTGGGGGTAGCAGGTGGTGAACTGCAGTACACTTACAGACACCAAACCACTTGTTTACCCTATCACATTTGCTGACTTTTACATCAAAACTATCTAGGCTGTCACTTGGAGGATATACAGTGCAAAGCATCAAATGGTAGTGTAACATTCCAGCACTCTGGTCTATACTGGTGAGAAAAATATTAGCTTGCCTTAACATAGAGGTGCCTTACAGCCACTGTAGTGCCCAGACCACATGTGAGATGTGGAGAGCTTCCTTCTGAGTGCAATCAAAAGCCATCAGCATGTAGAATGGGAAGACAGTGTACGTGCCTCTCCCAACCTGTGTGCGTGCAGTTGGGGCCTTTTGCTGCATTGTGTGACAAGTTGCTGTGCATGCTGTTTGCACCTGGGCAGTAAAGCCAGAGCAGTCTGGGAGCACTGGATGTATTGGGCCAGCTCGGATGGAAGGTACAGTGCTCAGGCAGAAGGCTCCCTTTAGGAGTGCCAGGTGTGCTGCACAGGAGACAGAGCTGCAGGACAGGGAGAAGAGCAAAACTGAGACTGGTGGCTGTGGGTAGACCCCTGTTCTCACAGCAAGGAAATTCTGCAGCCCACATCCTCTGTATGGGTTCCTGTGTATGCTGGTAGGGAGTGGGTGAGACAGTGGATGCTGATCACCTGGGTTCTTCTGGAGGAGCATGTGCAAGCTGCAGGAATACCTTCCTGGAATACCTTCAAATTAAAATAAAATAAATTTTTTAAAAGTGCTTTAAACATGACTGGAAAGACAATAAAAAAGGCAAGAGAGGAACTTGCTCTCTTCAGGGTAAGTAAAGAAGGAGGTGGCCTCATTAAAACTTAAGAGTTCTAACCCTATTTAAGTTGCTGACTGCTTAGCACAGATGAATGAAAATATTGACACCTTTTGGAAGTTTTATCCCTAATAGTTGAATCTAAAGTTGAACTGCTGCCCAAGCCTTTCTTTCTAAGTGTGTATCTTTAGTCTATGGATCATGCTAGAGCTGTATTAAAAGCTTGCTCCCAAGAGGGACTGAACTACATTTGCTTAGACTAGAAGGTGTGGTCCCCCTTGTCTTGTCCCTCTGAACTTCTAGACGTGATGCAAATGCATATGAGTATGCAGAGGTGTATGGAAATTTAACTAGCTGTAGCTTCTTAAAGATCAAAACTATTTCAGGCTTCCTTGATGGAAAGGAAGGTTTTTCTAAAATCCATTAAACCCAGTTTCCTCAAAGCTACAGCTTGTGTGAAGGGGTTGCTATGAAGGCATTCCTTCTGGTAGCTGCCATGTAAATGGTCCCTGACATCTCTATGCTCCCATCTCTGTTCTCACCCTGCATTAACTCCTCTGATCTAGCTGCAGCTAGATCTCCTGGGGCCATGTGGCAAACCAATTAGGTTAAAAATGAGCAAGCAGAGGGAGATGGGGCACTGATCTCACTACAGCTACACTGCTAAAATGAATGGATGAAGAAGCAATCTGTTCTCAGGGCCTTGTCTGGCTCATTATGTTGCAAGACAAGCAATTGTGCTGGCAGACCCGAGTGGGTGGCAGGCATGGGAGCTAGCAATGGTGGGGAGCAAGTCAGAGGAAGGTGCAGGGTAAGAAAAAAATGTTTGAAGTCAATGTTGTAGCATCACAGTTTATACGTGCTTTAGAAATGTAGAGGAGAAATTGTCAACTTGTTTGGCAATTACTCCTTGGTTTTTTCTTGTTTTTCTCCAGATCTCTCTACTGAATCTCTTCTAACTTGAGATATTCTATTATGATTTCAGTCATCCAGAAGTTTCAAATAGTTTAGATTTAAATCTCCTAGTAAATGGAGGGTGAGTGGACTGATCCTCTTCTGTTTCATGATGTTAAGTTCAAAATAATGATGATAATGCTACTCAAGTTTTAGATCTGTATACTGAAGGTATGTCATTTGGGAGGGTAGAAGAACATGGCCTAGGTATGGATCATGCTTGTGACCTGGCTTCTTAGCTGCCTGGTGACAGCAAGTGAATAATTCTTTCAGTGAGTGGCAGAAATTTGGCTTTTCTCAAGCATGCCGTTGTGAGCAAACTCAAATACATCTTAAGTCACACTAAAATATGTTTTATGTTGTGCCAATCAAAATACGTTTTTAATAGCTTTAAATGTGTTATAGTGCTTCCAGATTAATGCAACAGTGGATGTGTTTCATTCAGTATTTTGTGTAACTTAAACTAGTGCTTAATAGTTGCTTTTATCCCTAGATAGAGTGAAGAAAAATAGATGATTAAAATAAAATCAACAACCTATAACTGATTTTATGAAATTGAAGTTGAAAATACCTGATTCCTCTTAAGAGCACATTTTCTGAAGGCAAAGGCTGTAATGACTGAAGAAAATGCAGTCCCAGCATCAGAGTAGGAAAGCTTGGACAGGACCATGGGTTTATCTAGTTGACCCAGAATGAAATAAGCTGTGTTTGCATCATTCCTGATAACCTCTTCTGTTCTCTGAAAGGCATGAGGAGTGACTGCGAAGGGAATGAATTTACTCCAGCAAAGGTCATCAGCTTAGTGGAAAGCTGGAACGTAGCCCTGCTTTGAGTCCTAAGTAGTCTACTTTTCTCAAGACTGCTTTGCTGAAGGAAGATTTGGTACTAGGTAAAGGTATGAAGTGCCCCTGTAAGAAGAGCAGGTCTTAGGCTCTAGGAGGAAGTGAAAGTCTTCCACTTAAAATAGTTGATAGCCTGAGCTCCATGACCACATGCTGGCTGGCTACAGCACAGCCTGGGATCCTGTTATCTCTTGCCCCTAACACCCTCTGATTCTAATCATGGCCTATTAGTGTTCTGTCCCTGAGCTGCCCTGAATTATTAAGGCTGCAGGTTGTGCCCAGATGTGGAGTTGTCACATTTGGGAAGCCAGTAGGAAATTCTCTTCTGTGTCCTAGTCCAGATGTAGTGTGGGTGTGAGTGCTTTCCCTTTGGGCTGGGGAGATGGAGTGTGCCCCTGCAGGCTTTTATTTTCTCTCAATTGCTGCTTCAAAGGCCATGATACTTCATTTTTTTTGAACTCTATTGACTGGTTGTAGAGTTTTGCCTAGGTAAAGCAGATGCTAGAATTATAGCCAATTTTATTTCTGTTCAAATTGCAAGATACTTTATATTATCACTCTTTTAATTAAAAGCACAATCTGCATGGAAGTTTGATACAAGTATTGTTGTAAAATTGGGTAATGAGTTTCCCATGTCAGTCAACTAGTTCAACCAAGGAAGAGGCTGATCATTTTTGCAGTCATTTTAAAGAACCATGAGCAGAAATAGCATCAAAGTTTTAAAGACCTGTGAATTCATCAGTATCTTGTAGTGGATTAGGATTCTCTCATTTCCTGGAGAAATGCATATTGAAAAAAACTAAGGAAACTTCTTCATACTTCTTGAAGGTTATTTAAAAATCTAAGAGTAGCTAGTTAGGGACATACTGAGGCACTTTTGTCAGAGTCCCTAGTCTTGATATTTTTGTTCTTAGCTTCTGGTGAAAAATTATCAGGAGCAATGATCCAGTTTTTGACAGTAGTTTGGGTGTATTTGATACAAAGCTCAGTACTGAAATCCTCATTCTGATGCTTCTTTTGCCATTCACTTTTTCCTCAGACATGGATACAGACAGTGACAATGTATTGCCACTGACTTTTTCAGCCTGCAACTGCTTAGCAGTTACTCCTGGAGCTTCCTTTCGTGTTTTTATTCTTCCATTTATTCTTACTTTGGCCTGTGATGGCTAAGAAGGCCAAGCAGTGTTCAGCAATGTACCATCCCAGAGTCTTGGGATTCACTGACAAACTGCAAACAGCTTTTATAATGCCACAGTAAAGTTATTACTGTTTATTTTCCATTTTTGCCTTTTACAGAGGTACGAGTGTTTTTCTTACTCTTTTCAGAGCAGAAACAATGTTTGCCCCTTTTGCTTAAGCCCTTTTCAGATGTGTGCCCTCCTCAAGCAAATTTTTTTCAATACTAGAAATTGAAACCAAGTAATCCAGAACGCTGACTTTCATACTCCAGTGGATGCAGATAAGTCACAAAACAAAGAAAATCACTACGTGTGATAATCCTCGAAAACCTGAAGCACTGACTTTGAGAAATATAGATGAGTATAGCAACTAGTCCGTGCAAGCATTCACAGGTTTTACATAAAGTTTTCTTTTGTTTGTAATCAGTTTTGCTTATGAATCCATAAAAGTGTAAGGCAGTGACAAATTCATGGATGTTTTATAGCCTTGTGTCAAGAGGGGAAAAAAAACCCCAAACCAAAAAACCCAACAAAGGTTTGTTTTTCAAATAGAGATGTTGCAAACTTCAGGGAAGGGCTGTCAGAGACACAGCAATTTGGGCTGTAAAGATAATTATATTTAGTGCCTGTTTAGTTATTGAGGATTTCTGTGACTTCAGGAAAGCAAACGTTTGGTCTTTGTGATCCTGTCCCATGGGGCCTTGTGCTGTGGTTTCAATGTGATCTGATTCTGGCCTCTCTTTTCCCAAGGATTTAATGACCAAATGCATTTAAACCAACCTGGGGGGCTGCTGTTATTATTAGACATGGGCAGGCTGCTATCTGTCATTATTAGACATGGGCATCCTCAGTGGGATAGCACCAAGACTGGGACCAGAACAGATGATAGCTAGAAATATCTCCTCTGAACAAGAGGCACAAAATCTCATGTTGTTATGGGGTGTTTTATTTAGGACATCATATTTAATATGTGATTTTTCTGGTGTTTAGCTGTGTGCAAAGTTCATGGTAATCTCATTTTGAGATGAGGGAGAAGAAAAAGAATCCACTTGTATAAAATCCATTATAATAAAACTAACATCACACAGATTCAGAGCTGGTGGTAACAATACCTTGGAAGGGCAGAATGGGTTGGGTTTTTTTGCCAGCCTGTTTTCCTCTGAAAACAGATTATGCAGTTGTGCTTCCCCTTGCTCTGTTCCCTCTCCTTTGACCCAGCCTTGCTCAGTAATGCTCGACCTTGTCAACTAACTTCAACCAAATTTGACAGAAGGAATTTGGGCTCAAAGATATTAAATTCTGCCTGGGTGAAAAGGTTCTTGTTTCTCCTACAAGCTATACTCAGTGTGAGTAGAGCTCTTTGTAGGCACAGGAGAATTCATCGTGCAGAGGGATGTGACTGAACAGCTCTTGTGCAAAAAGAGCTTTCATCAGAGCTGGTACCTTGTGGGACTGTTGGGTTCTACTGCATTGGGTAGTAAAGCATTTAGAGGGTCTTTTAATCTGTTTTTTTTCAGGTTTTCAACAAAATTTAGCACAGGTAAGGGAGTAGATACCCCCTCACACTGACAGGTGCCTGGTACCACTTCAGTGTCACTTTTGTGAAGCAATTGCTTCACTCCTGGCTTCAGCTGTCTCTTGAGCTCTGCTGCTTCTGAAGGTAGATCTGTGCTGTTGGAGATCCAAGTAGGAGAGCAGGCAGGAGCCATTGCTTTTTGCAGAGGCAGTCATGCTTCTCCAGGAGCCAGGAGGGCCCAGTAGGGGGGATCTCCTTGGAAGGTGCTGAAAGCAGCCAGATGCAGGTCTGGTGGCTCTCATCTTCATTTGAAATCAAAAGAAAACTCATCCATGAGACAAACACATTGGAAACCTAAATTTGTTTCTTCCACTATTCACACAACCAGTCTTTGACATCTGAACAGAGCAAAATAAGTGAATGACATTCTGTTGTCCCTGACATGGTATTTTGACAGCCAATAGATAGTTGTGTCCTATCTACACCTCTTGCACCTACTGCTGTGCCTATAGGATATACCATATTTCCTGGCAATGTCTGTTTCAGTGCCTTTATTTCTTAACCCCCAACTAACATGCCTTTCTACAGTCCATGTCTGCATGTGCACCGGACACGGGCTTCAGATTTAATCTATACAGTAGATGACAGATGAGTATACACATGTGATGGCTAGATGTAAACACACTCTTGTTATAGTGTGAATGTGGCCTTTAGGAGAAGTAGTGTTTTGTTTAGCTCTAATTTCATCTGCTTCCTGAAGAAAAATTGCCAGAAGACCTAAAGCAGTTACTCTTTCTGTTTGAGAACATATGCATTGGTTTATTAAAGTGCTTTGTCAAAAACAGCTTTAAAAAAGCTTGCAAACTTGAGTGGTTTAACTTTAGTCATCCCAGCTGTTGGCTTTCTTAGTGAGTGGCTGTTTTGGTTAGATACAAGCACCTTTTGGCCAAAGAATGCAATGTTTGCTGCAGCAGGGACAAGATTTTCTTGGAGTAACGAGAATAGCTTAGCCTACTTGGATTAAAAAAGAAAGAAAAAAAAAAAAAAAGTAGCATTGATTTGGGGATTTCAGTCCTGGAGGGCAAAGTTTTCTGCTTTGCAGGGTGTTCTTTCCACAGTTGCAGTTCTAGTTAGTGGAAAAGCTTGCCACCAGCAACGTTCAGAGTCCTGCAAGGCATGTTGGCTCTGTATTGGCTCTTAATTATCGACCCACATTCTCAGTGATGCCCTGAGGCTTTCCATGATGTGGCTGTACCAGTGGAAAACAAGGGAATTATTTGTTTCCAGCTGTATGTGTCACATGAATAAAGGATATGAATTTATGCCAGAGTGTGGTTGCTGTTGGCTGCAGCACAGAAATTTGGGGGGGCTTTGTAGCCAAGAGAGTATCATTTATAAGATTCAGAGGTCTGAGGAAAAATGGTCAAGCTGTTTTAAAATGCAACATGTTGGGGTTTTCTCAAGCACTTCATGTGTACGTAAAGCTCAGTTGGCCAATTCTGGCTACAGCAGCTTACATAGTTTGAAAAAAAACCCCAAACCAAACTAGTTCAAGGCCCCATTGTGGAACACTTGAAAAGAAATGGATTATGGCCTTTACTCTGACCTGGGCTAATGAATCTCTTTCAATGAAACCACCGTATACCTCAAGTTGTATCTGGTGGCTCTGCCTCCAGCAGTGTTGTAGCCGCTGTATTCTTCCTTTTACCATAAGATAAAAATACTCGATAGGACATCATCAAAGCTGTGATGACTTGTGAGCTGCTTGTTCCTCTAAGGGAACCCATCAGTTGCCTCCCAAACAGGACAAGTCTTTAATGTACACCACAGGGTCTTCTGAGGAAATGTATTCTGTAGCTAATGCATTGGTGTAACCTACTATGTGTAAAATGCATTATTTTAGGGTTTACACTTAAAAGAAACTCAACTGTTTTTTTTCTGTCCGCATTAAAAATATTAATATTGTTTTAACATATTCTGAAGTTACCTAAATGCAAGAAAGACAAAATGTTTTGCAGTGCTCAGACTCATTGCAAGCAGGTCTTTCAGCAATCATGGTCTGAATGCGTGCTGACCTCAGGCTGGTTTGTTGTTCCAGATGTTCAGTGACACCTATGTAGCTCTGGTTTGGACCATTGCCAGTGAAAACGAAGCAAAACGTGGGGACTTGGGTGTCTATTGAATAATCAAACCTCAAGAAAGGGTAACTTCCTTGAACCAAGCTATGTGGAGAGAAGTTGACAGGGTACTATTGATTTCAGTTCTGATCAAGCACTCTTGCCTGACTTTGATATAATGAATGGAGATGAGAATCGTGTCTACTTGTGAAAGAGCAAGGTAATACAGATATCCTTGTAGTCGTGAGTGGACATCCACGTGCACGTATGCACACTTACACAGGTAGACATTTTCCAGAAGCTGGGATACTCTTGCTGTGGTTCAGCCCAGAGCATGTTCCAGAGAGTCTGCCAGCTCTTGCACATGGGTTTGGGTGGGAACATTTGTGCGTTGTCCTGGCGTTGTTATAAATGCCAGAGTGATCCCATTGTTTGAGTGGGGTCTTGGTCAGAGGCAATTCTCAGTGAATAGAGTGATTTACAGTATGTTGCATTTAATTATCCCCCCTCCCCATGCCTATTCACTGTTTTATGACTGTCTTTTGTAGCCTTACTGGGCTACAGCAGCTAGGAGTGCTGTTAGCAGTTCCAGGGCTATGTGTGGCCGTGGACCTGCCCAAGAGCTGGGGGAGTTATGGTGAGCGTGGCAACCAAATGTGAGCACTCTCCTTAGAAACAAATATCAAATTCCATGACCTTCTGTTACTGATCAGCAGTATCAGAAGCTGATTCACATGTGCTCCATGCACCTTTTCAAATACTGCCAGAAATGGACCTCTACAGCTGTTTATATTTTAGCTCAATTTTGTAGTTCTGCAATGATGAACCAAGATGAGTTACTGACTCCAACCAGGCTCTACAGCCAGGAGGAAGGACCCTTCTACCATCCCACAGTGTAAATAAGCCAAACCCCCCAAATTTAAAGAATTCATTCTATTACTGGCAGCTGATTTATGAATTACTTGCCAGAGTAATCATCTGCATCTTGGGGCTGACTCTCCAGATGAGTTGGAGCTTGCTGGTTCTTGTTGGGATATCTCCATGTTCCCATAGCCCTCATATTCTCTTTCAGCTCTTTGTGAGAGGGGACTGAATTGTCTAACCTCTCCCTCTTACCTGCTTCCCTGTCTTCCCTCTTCCCTCCACATTTTCCTATGGGAAAGAACTGGTTGCTGCTTTGCACCACTGAAAGCTGTTCTTGTTTTCTGACCCAATCTTGTCCTAGAAAGAGATCATGTCAGTGGTTCAATACTGACATAGAAGGAAAACCATCAGGGACCCAATAGCAAATGCTTGTCAAAGGGCCCTTTTGAGATTTATTCAGCATTTGGATTATGGGAAAACTTAAAGTGTTGAGATCACAGGATGTGCTGTTTTGGCAGCCTCTTGGAGACTCCTAATGATTTCTGATATGAAGACTCAATAGCACCAATGTCACTTAAATACCTTCTCAAACCTGTGCTGGTAACAGAGTTGTGCTGGGGGTTGTATATAACCAGGGATCCACTCACACCCATGGAGTCATTCATACATGGATGAGAACTCATGTACTCGGAGTTACACAGTCCTCCTTGTTCCATGGCATCCTTTCTCTCTTCTTCCTCTGCTGATGGATGTTAAAAGTCATGGGTTAAATGTGGGACAAGCAGGCAGGTGAAAAGAAACAAATACTTTTTTCATGTTCTGTGCCAAGCAAAGGTAAGAATATGCTCCTGGAGCTTGCTGATGAAGAAGGATGGGAATATTTTTATTTTTTTTTGCAGGACCCTATCTAGGCTGTAGAGTGGGTTGAGTGGTGAGTGTTTCAGGACCTTCAAACTCTAAGCCTTCTTCTGGATGGAGTGAGTTTTCCCTTTATGCCCATCTTGCATCCATGACAATTTGTGTGTAGGTGTTTTCAGGGATAACACACTCAGTCTCCACACTGGTAACTTTGCCATCACACATACCTCGTGACACACGCCTTTCTTCTCTCTTCTTGTGCAGTTCTTTATCAGGATGGTGGGGGCTGAAATAAGAACTCACAAATCCTCATAGAAGTAACTCGGACACACAATCTGTTGTTGGGAGCACGAGCATGGCACTGCCTTTCCCTGCATCCTTATGTTTCACTTTGGAATCCAGCACTGGAAGGAAAGAGAGCTCTCCAGAGGGCTGAATGTCACAGTCAGCTCAGAGAATTCACCCTGAAATGATTAATTTTTTTTACCTGATGAATGGGGAAACCTTGCCACCTGGAGAGAGGATTATAAAAGTCTAAGCTAGAAACTGAGAAATCCATATTTATTTAAATAAGTCTTTTTACTTTTTTTTTTTTAAATTTATTTATTCTCCACCAACTTGAAGTGCCACATAGATACTTTCCACTAAACTCATAGTAGTTCTTGACTTGGAAGCATAGAATCATCTCCTAAGATTCAGTGCATATCAGCAAGGACTGAAATATCTTTCCTGAAGAAGAAAATAAAACCCCTAGCTTTTAAAGGAGCACTAATCTGTAGGTTGCACTGATTATTACTTTATGCTGCATGACTGTGATTTTTGGCACGCAGTGTCACATACCAGATTCCCAAAATAAAATGCTACATGATATTCTAAGACTTTTTAGGAAGCTTTAAAAAGGGATTTGTCCACCGAGCGGGCATCTCTTCTGGTGAAGCCAAGTGATGCAGCAGGAGTGGTTTAAGAGGAGGAAACTTCAGTCAGCAAGGAGAAAAAAGAAAATCTTCCATCAGTCTCCTATTTGTAAAAGTTGCCAGCAGTCCTGCTTCGATTGTAAAGGGTTTACAGCTATATGTTTGAATAGCTAAAACATCTGTTCAGCAATATTGTGAAATCCTTGTGTTTGGAAGCCTTGATAAGAGGGACTGCTGAGCGATTGGCTCATAGAGGCTCTACAGGCAGCAAAGGCTGTACAGACAGTGGTCACCGCTTGCCTTTCCTCCGAGTCAGAGGAAAACGTGGGAGACAGCTCCTATTTTATGCACGATTTTCCTTTGAGAGGGGGGAGAGCAGGAAGTGCCTAGGAAATGGTTGATGACAGAAACCTGAAGTTGTAAATAGGGGATAGGAGGAGAGCTCATGGGTGCAGTTTGTGAACAACTGCAATACTGATACCACAGCACCAGAAGAAAACCAGACTTCTGCGAGAGCCAGCACGTCCCAAACCATCTCAATGGAAGGAGAAACAGTACCCGAGGCCAGGAGAGCAGGCAGCAAAGCCACGCGAATTGCACTCGGCATCTTTGTGAGTGGCACCGTTGTGCTCGGCACCGTGCTTTTCCTGGGTAAGTGAAAAGGTGGAGGCTAACCTGAATGCAATCCTCCCCAGCCTGTCTGCTCGGTGCCAGTGTTTGTCTACCACAACGTATTTTGGTGTAAATATCTCTCTTCTTCTTCTTTCCCCCCCATTTTATCTTTATTCTGAAATGGAAATGTGTAAGGAAAGGAATTTGTTGTGGAAACACTAGAGCTGGAAGATGCAACGTGAGCTCGTGTAATGTTTTGAATGCTGAGTTTAAAATTGGGTACTTAGTTGAATGTGTTCTAACCAGAATTGGGTTCTTTCACAGAACGGGGTGAAACAGATGAGATTATGCATATTAGTAATGCTAATTATGAATTCACAGATTGTGACCAATGTGCACTAACATTCTGTTGCCTGATAATGGATCTGTAGTGCACACGTTTTATGGAATCTTTTAGGTTTTCCTCCATTTGGTTTTCATTTAGGGCTTGACTAAAATTCCTGTAGACGGTTTCAATAGTGCGGACGCTTGCACATTTTTTAGATTTTTTTCTGTTCTTCTATGATGAATTGCAAAGTTGTCTTTTCAAAAAATCATAAAGAGTACATCTGGGATAAAATTAAAGCTTTTGATCAGATTTATAAGCTGTAATTGGACACAAGAGAGAGGGAATTAGTTTTTCCTTCCTGGGATTTGATATCATCTGTAGGTTGGTTTTGTTGAAATATCACATGGAAGCATATGCACCTATAAAATGATGTAAAGTAGTATAAATGTACCCAGAACCACCAGGCAGGGAAGAGAAAGCAGTGTTGTATCCTGTAAGAACATACAGAGACAGATCCTCTTTCAGAATAATTCAGCCTAACTTTTAATTTCTTTAGACCAACAAAGATTTCCCTGGACTGGAGGAAACTTAGTCTCCAAGCATACTTTTTGCTCCCCTCTGATCCTTTATAATCTTTCAATCTTGTTTGAAAGGTCTGCTTCGTTTTATAACTGCAACAGAGAAAATTATGCCAGGTTTTCTGTGGAATATTTAAAGCCCTGGGCTTGCACTCAGTCAGTGGTTTTCTACTCTACAGCAAATTCTACAAACACTTGCAGGCAAGCAACTTCTGTGTGTAGAATTCCACTCAGTTCAACAAAACTCTTTATAAATGTGAGCAGGAGTGAATATTCAGCTTGTTAATGCAAAATATTGCTTCTAGATGAAAAAAAAAATCATTTTCACTTTTTTTTTCAGCACTAGATTGTTTGTTTCTTGCTTGTAAGAAGCAATAGATGTTTATCATCGTAGCTGGTCAGATAGAGAAGTGCTTTATCCATAGACCAGATGTGAAAACTCAAGCATATGTATTCATTCTTAGAGATAGACTTCTAAATGTGATGAGGCCTATTCTGAAGTCAGGGATTCAGTGTGAAAATTTTCATTGGCATAACCGTTAAGAAAATAAAAATGCTGGACATGGGTCAACCCAAATGTTTTTAGAATTTGTTTTGAAATTGTCTAGAGGTTTTCAACCAAAAGAATAAAGAAAAAAAAAAATAAAATGTTTTGGTTTAACATTTTGTCAACGCAATGTTTCCATCGTTCATTGTGACACTGTGTTTTGTTTGTAAGTTTGAATTTAACTCTTTTTGAGTTTTGTTAAACTGTAGAAAAGGAAACCACTATTTCTGGTCATGTGAAACATTTCAGGCACCTCCAGTTTATTGTTATTCTTCAGTTTTCATATAATCTGCAATACTTGCTGGCAGACCTGAAACATTTTCCCTTCAGTTTTCCAGCCTGAGGAATGAAATGTAGCATGCTGCTTCTCTTGTTTCTTCTTCTCAGAGGTCCTACAGCTCTAAGAGGAATCTGGGACAATCACGTATTTTTGTGTATTGTTGCTTGCTCTTACTGGCTGTAGCTGTATAATGACTTCAGCATGGAGCAGGGGAGTCACTTGGCATCACACGGGGTCCTACCTGCAGCTCTCTGGAGGGTGGTGTGGGCTCTGGCAGGACAGCAGCCACCCCATACTTGGTATCCAGGTCTAGAGCAAAAGAAAGCAGACTGCTGTCCAGGTCCCTTGGCCAAGAAGTCAGACAGCTTTGTACCTCAGTGGGGCAGCCTCTCCCCTGACTTGGTAGCCCTTTGGACTTCTCATATTATAGAAACATCCCCATTATTTGCACATGTGAATGCCTTTTCCCCTTTCAGACTTTTGGAGGGAACTTATTTATTCAGTGTATAGTTGCTTAAGAATCTGGAAATGGGCTTATAAAGGAAGAAGCTGTGACACTGAATTTTGGAGCCACAACTGTAGGTAATAATGTATGTAATGGGTAGTTCTCTTAACAAAAACAAGGTGAGAGAACAAAACTAGGCAAAGATTTAAAATCCAAACTAGCTGTTAGTTAAAAAGGAAATGTTATTGACAAAGAATTTTTTTAATTTGCTTCAGTGATGAAATTGTAAATGGAACAAAACCAGCTGCAATGATATTTTGGTTTTGCTTCTAAGTATCAAAACCATGAGGGCTACTTCAGTTTCTTTGCATATTCTTTTTTTGTTCTCTCTCATTTTCCATCAAGTGCCAAAGAATTAAATGGTGCCTGGGATTTTTCCTCCTTTCTTTGTTTTCTTAACAACAATGACAATGACCAAAGCAAACAAAAAAACCCCAAACAAAAGGCAAACTTTCAAGACCTGGACAGGTTCTAAAAGGCTAACTTTAAATCAGGGAAAAGCTGAGTCAGGAGGAGTGCAACACTTCATTAATAGGCACATTATTCATTATTTATATTTCATATGGCTCAATATCATCTTCTGGAGACCTCCACTTCTCTAGTTTCTACTGTTCTTCAATATTCCAATTACAATCTTCAGATGCCTCCAAATCTCGAGTAGTTCTTGGTTTATATGCAAAGGTTGTTGAGGTGTTGTGTTTTCACTGAGTCAATGCAAGCTTTGGGAAAAGTTGACCAGAAATCGTTTTACATTCTCACTCGCTCAGAAAATGTGATTGAAATCCAGCCATTTCAGTCATTAATTGTCATTAAAGCTCTGAGGTTGGAAGAGATGGAAGACCTATATATTCAATTCAAGCATTTGGGTTTTTATAGTAAAAGGTTCCTGTGCTGGAATACCACTTCACATTTCCTTATCCCTTTTGAGCAATATGAAATTGCTTTGTGACTATCAGCACTGGTAAAATTATGATACTTTAATTAATACATTCTATTATTGTATTTTATTTTGTTTCTCTTTTTTATTTTTGCCATGGACAGAGTTATTAAGATAATGGATGTAACAAGACATTTCATTATGTCTGCTGAGCACGTCTACTGAGTCTTATGTCATCTGCCCCTTAGACCTCTGCCATCCCCATCCCAAGTCTCAGTTGTCTGATTATTTGCTGCCTGACAACAGTATCTGAAATTAGCAATTCCTATGCTTAAGTTTCAGTGACAGCTGTAATGAACATTTTCAAAAGATGAGCAAAATTAACTGACAATTATAATAGTTCTTGTCAGCAAGGCTTTTGGAAGCAAATACAACTACAATACTTTCGGGAGCCGGGTCAGACAGAAACTGTTCTGTGCCATATAAACCACAGCTTTCCCTGTGCCTGTTGCTATCTGGCTTCTTCCAGGCTGGAATAAGGGGACCCTGCAAGTGTCCTGTCAGCACTGGTCATGCTGGTGGGGTCAGGCAGGGCAGTGCTGCTTCAGGAGGAGGTGCAGGAAGGCATCTCAAGCCTCAAAGCCCAGGAGGAGCTGTGGGCACCCTGCAGAAGGTGACTAGACAGCTCCGTGATGCATTGGCATCTCTGGAGGATGACAGCAACAAGGATTGTTTGTATCGTGATGGAACTTGCTGTCAGTAAGTGTGGTAACTCCAGGCACTGTCCAAGTGTACACGGAGAGACAGCCCTTGCTCTCTGTCGCCTATGAACAAAGACAGGGGAAGGAGAAAGCCAGCAGAGGAGGGGAAAATTATTTGTTATGAGCTGCAGTAGTTACTCAATATGCATTCTGTTTCACATCAATCTAGTCAGAGAATTAGGGCCAGAGCTTACACTGACATTTGAATGATCAAATACACAACATTTGGCTGCAATAGTCAAAATTAATTACAAATGATCTCATTATGGTTTTCCATTTTGCAGTTAGCCAAGGTCTGATAAAGTTTCACCCGAAGCAACAGTACTGTTTGACCTCAGAATGCATTGAAGCTGGTAAGCAACAATTTTATCCTCACTATTTTATCATGATTATAGTATTCTAATGAGATAGTTATACTGTTTAATTTTTTCCCCACTATACATTTTACTCATAAAGCTTTGGTAATAATGAGGAAATAAACCCCCCAAACTTAAAAATATAAGAAAAAAAGTCACTGTTCGAGCTTCTGAAGATCCATTTATTTTCTACATTTACAATTTATGTTTTAAATTGATTTCACTCTCTTTTAGCCAGGTTAACTCAGTTTCCCATAGGGTTTATTTATATTTTAAATAGAAAATAAAACGTTGAGTGGCTTGGCCATTGGGTGTGTTTTGTTCTTTCCTTCCCAGCACCCAGCAAACTAGCAAGTGAATTGTTAATGGTTTAGGGCCAGATCTTGCACAGACTTGCACAATTGTATTGTGGTGACTGTGACTCCAAATCTGCAACTACTTCTGTATTGGCAGACTTTTTTTTTTTCCCCCATGCAGAGATACATGTGGTAACCCTTATAGAGCTGGGTTATATATTTGTATTAAATGTGAGCTAAAGGGACCAGACTTCATAGGACCTGAGAGAGATGCCCATTTTGCACTGGCCAGTTTTGATGGAGTTTTGCTCACACTAAATCAGTGAGAGTTTTATCATTAAGTGTAATGACAGTGAAGATCAAACAATAATCACCACATTGGGAAGTCTACCTTTAGAGCTGTTTTACTGGAAATAAAGTGGACATCGAGGGAATTCATAAAAGTATTTATTTCCATTCTGAGCTGTATTGAGCTGATACGTGAGGTGTTTGGCTTCTGTTTGAAATCCTGACAAATTCTATGGGGCTCCATAAATTGAAAAAATTTCAGATTACAAAATTACTGGGATGTTTCTCGGCATTCTTTTTCCACTGATAGTGCTCTTGGCCATCTTGGGCACCACACTCTGGAGCTAATTCTCAGATGAGTGCAAATATTTAAATAATGTTGATGACAAATCAAAACACTGCTCCCAAAACCCCAGTGGAAAAAAAGAGTGGGGACTTCATCTTTGAATCTGAATTGACTTCTCATGTGCACACAAAATAACACAGTTTTTTTGTAAGCTCAGCAGAAGCTGGGTTTTCTTTTCAATAAGGCAAACTGGGACTCCTACACAACCTGTTTTAGATCAGAGTGCTTTGTGTAGTGACTACATTGTATCTCATGACCCAAGCCCTGACTTGCTGAACAGCTTTTCAGGAGTGATAGAAAATTGCCAAGGACTAAAATGTCTTCAATTTAGTAAGCTGGACAATTTCTAATGTGTGTGAGAGAGTTACAGCTGAGATATAGAAATAGCATAGGATGAATTACTCTGAATGGATGGAGAAAAATTAGTGGGTGCTAGGAATAGTGCCATGAAGTCTGTAAAAGTTACCAGATTTGCTATTAGGATTTTTGATCAGTTATTTGGATAAGCCTTACAACACATGGTCATTTAGCCAAAAACTGTCAAGTATCCACAGATTGCTACTTGACCAACATAGATTTATGCAAAGATTTATGCAACAATCACTTTAATGCACAAAAAGAGTAATGGGTTTAAACTAGAAGAGAGTAGATTTAGACTAGATAGAAGAATTTTTTTAATGTGAGGGTGGTGAAACACTGGGACAGGTTGCCCAGAGAGGTGGTAGAGGCCCCATCCCTGGAAACATTCAAGGTCTGGCTGGACAGGGCTCTGAGCTACTGGATCTAGCTGAAGATACTGCTGCTCACTGCAGGCACAAGGGCCTTTAATGGTCCCTTCCAACCCCAAACAATTTAGGATTCTATGATTAGAGACTCAAATGCTATTAGTCTCTGTTTGGTCAGGCTGATTTCTCTGTTACCAGTTTCACCTGCAATAACAATTAGCAAGGATGCAGTCACAAAATGGAGCTGAAAATACTGGAATTACCTTTTCCAATGAATAGTAGATCAGAACTTGATTTGTTTTCTTGTGCAGCTATTCAGCTAAAGATAAACAGTGCATAATTTCTGCAATGCTAATTACAATCTGCTTGATATATATTGCCACTAAATTCCTCAGGCAATTCACTCATGACAACAGTGGTGAGCCTGTCTTCAGATGTCTGGCTCCAGCAGTTCACATTCTTGTAGTGCTACGTTCAATGGCCATTGCTGTGCAGCACTCAAGAATATTCATTGCAGATAATTTATCTTTTTTTTTTTTTCTTCTTGTGTAGGCACTGCTAGATGCTAGGGAAGCTGGGTGTTATTCTTGCTGCCCTTTTAAAAAATGGTAGAGATCAGAATACACATCAGTTCTAGAACAGCAAAGCTGAGCTTGCAAGTGAGGCCAGCACCATGTTGCAGAGACTGGTAAATGTTATTTGTCATTTCTGGACTGTGGCTTTGTGTAATTCTCTGTTTAGGAAAAAGTGTTTCACAAAACCTGTGTGGTGTCTCTTTTATAGCTGCTGGCATCCTAAGCAAGATAAATCAATCTGTAGATCCATGTGAGGACTTTTATCGATTTGCATGTGATGGCTGGATATCCAATCACCCTATTCCTGAAGACATGTCAAATTATGGTGTTTATCCTTGGCTGAGACACAACGTGGACCTCAAACTAAAGGGTAAGGATGTCATTTCTGAAAGTGGTTGGCTGGCTTGTCACTGTAGCTTGTTAATTGGCTGATTTTGAAATGAATAAAGACTCCATGCTTCTTTCTGATCACTGGATAATATCTAACAGCTCAACTTGATGTTCTCTTTTTAAGTATAATTTTGGTGGTTTGTTTGGGTTTTTTAATTGAAAATAGCTTTGAGAGATAGTGAATTATAAGAGAAACAGGATTTAGGAGGAAGAATACAACTGCTGCAAACTCTGCCAGTGAAGAATGGAGGGACAAAAGGATACTAGGAAGAAAAGAAAAGAAAAGAAAAGAAAAGAAAAGAAAAGAAAAGAAAAGAAAAGAAAAGAAAAGAAAAGAAAAGA
>JANHFX010007325.1:0-26158 GCA_027560015.1 Chloroceryle amazona
GGAAGGGAAGGGAAGGGAAGGGAAGGGAAGGGAAGGGAAGGGAAGGGAAGGGAAGGGGAATGAACCTGCTCCTTTTGCTCCCCATCCCTTCCCCCCGCCTCTGAAATAAATTCCTGCAGATGTCAAGGTAGACAGAGCTGTCTTCAAACAAGCCCAAGACCTGGGGCGTAGTTTCTTCACATGCTCAGTTCATCCAATTAGTCAGATTTACTGCAGTTGTGAAAGGCATCTCCTGTAGAGCAAGGCTTCCCTCAAACACAGAAGGTTTAAAACTGGCCTTCTCTTCACAATTTCAACAACAACACGTGCCAGCCTTATGTTGTTTTTTATAATGCACCGATTCTCCAGAAATCTCTGGGAATTGCCTTGAGGCTGCTTCCCCACCACCAAGGCTTTAAATACCTACGGCCACCAGTCTACACATGTTCATCTACCCTCAGCCATGTGTGCTTCCTTACATTGCCCTGCATGTAGACCACATATATACACATTGGCAATCAGGGTTCTATGCATACTCAATCATCCTTGTCACACCTCTCCTGTATCCTGAGCCATTGCTTCCAACTGATGAAATCACATCATTGTGCAAGAAATCCTTCTGAGACCTTTTCCACTGGTCACTGGCCTGCCCAAAGTGGCTCAAGTGGAGACTGAACAGAAACCTAAATGTTATCTGGAAGTTATTTTCCCATTAACAACTTTTGGCTGCTGGGACACGTGTCCTGCTCTGGCAGATTCAGACCTCCCTTTATTTCAGAAGAGAGTAGGAATGACTTGGATAGAAGATCAGAAGGTTAACAGAGAAAGCTTTAAAGTTTCATCACAAGTATTGCCCCTTTCTAAGCCCATTGCTGAAACAATCCCCTCATGTGATGCAAAGTCGGCCAACACTATTTCAGGTATGACTGTGCCAGTCAAACATAATATTTATATCCTGGTATTACTGAAGTTTGAGATGGGTTTCATTGCTGGATCTCTGTGCTCCAAGTTGTCATAGTCACTAAAAACCCATGTGTCTTAGGGCTTCATTAGGTGATTTTTTATTTTTTTTTTCTGAACATCTCCACAGCAAGATAGAGGAAAGATCTGAAAATCTAACCAGAATTTGAACTGTGAGGCGCTAAAGGAATTTAAGTAGGTGAGAATGAAAGAAAGATGTTTTTATTCAAAGTGTGTAACAGCTCCAGTTCAGCAGCACCCAGGCACTGAGACAAAGTGGCCTTAGAAGATTTCTGTCTTACTGGCAATGGTGAAGGAACCAGCAGTCAGCATTTCCACTTCACATATTTCCTATGATGCCCTGGCCACAGAACAAGATATATGTGAATAAAGAGGAGGAGAAAAGTTAAACCACAGGGAGCACCATTTATCATTCATTCTGCCCTTCAAATACAAGGACTGAGATTCCAGTTCTGCTCATATGTTCATCGTCTCACTGTTAATTAATTATTAAGTCTGTGATTCATGGCTGTCCCTTGATGTTCTAGCTCAGGTCTGCACAGGAGGGACCCCTTCAGGTCCCTCTTGAAGGGACTGGCAGGATATACACAGAAGCAATTATTTCCCAGGTTTTACAGGCAAGAAATACAGGGACAGTTAATGAACCTGGGCCATCAAAATCATATGAGTAGTCATTGGTAGGGATGAGAACATGACCCAGGTCTCTTGAGTTTGGATATAACAACAGCAACTACAGCAGGTTACTCCACCAAAGTTTGAAAAAGGTAAACTTTTGTTTCTAAAAACAACAACTTTTTTTTTTTTTTAATCAATCAATCAATCAATCAAACAAACAAAAGTCCCTGTGCATTAGTCACAAGACCTTCTGGGATATTGCAACATAACTTGGTTCAAAAGAGTTTCTAACCATCACTGGAAGATAAGAAGTATCTGAATTGCAGGTTTTCTCCACCATGAGCTTAGAATAGTTTGTAAAACAATGGAGATGAGGCTATTTGCAAGGAACATGAGCCATAACATTATTCCTAAAACACTAGGAACAATGGTAAAGGATTTTGCTAAATGCAGAGCTTTCTATTACCATCACTTCAACAGCACCAGACCTTCAGCTAAAGCCTGACTTTCCTCTGCTTTATACTCGTCTTCAGCAGATCTTCTGTGTCTCTAGCAAAGGGAAATTTCCACCAAAATACCAAGTAGAAACAACATCATGGTGCTCATCTGAACAGGTGATGATCTGTTTTCCTGTAACAGTGGATTCTTCTCCTCTGTGCGTCACTATTCTGTAGGCACCTAACAGCGTCACCTATAACCTGCAGGCAGTGCTCCACTGGACACGGCAGGCAGGGGAACATGAAGGCAGCCTTCCTGCAGCCCCACCTGAGCTACGAGCTTACTGGGAGGTAGCATTAAAGCTTTGCTGAAGTCAGTATGGAGATGGGGCAACAGGAGTGAGAGCTGTGCTAGGTCAGTCCATTCAATGTCAACGTGCTGGAGAGTACCCCCCAGATCATTGGTGGTGGAGCACATCGAGGAGATACATGGAAATAAACAGAGATGTTCCTGTCCAAAGGTCAGAAGTGATGTCATATCCACTGAGTCCCTTCTTTAAATCACTGTGCTCAGTGGTTAAAACAGGGTTGCTGTTTCCAGGCAGTGATGGCCTTGGTGTGCCCGGCTAGCATGAGCTGATATGGGAAGAACCAGAAAAAGCAGAGGAAGATGGTCTGTTAGAGCCAGAGAGAACATAAGGATCTAGGAAAAAGGAGCTTTGGCCAAGAAAACTGAGGAACAGGTCAGTTTAGAGAGAAATGTTGATGCTGCAAGTTAACAGCAGCCCTCAGAAACACACAATATGACAGTCATCTAAGATGGAATGGACTCAGATGGAGCATTCATTCTTTGAGGAAGGATTTCTTCAGCTCTTTACATACTTTTTAGTAGTCTTTTACTTTAGGACTAGAGCCATCAAAGAACCGATTTGCTCTTTTACCTCCATTTTAGATACTAAGACCAAAATTTAGGTCTTCAAAACAACAAACTCAGCTGCTTCTAAGACTTGAAACCCCTTAAAAGAACATGCTCTCAAGGCATCCACCTTCTCTGTTTCTGTCTCTGGCCATGCCCAGAAGTGCCCAAATGTGCAATCCAATGTCTAGCACCCAGCTAAGCCACCCTCCACCATTGAACAGGAGTTAACCTGTGAATCAAGCAGGCGACAGACTGATGCCATTGGACCATGGATCACAAGTCTTGAACGTTCCCAGCCTTCCAAAACACACCAAACCAGGTGTCTAAACATCCCACGTTATCCATGTCATGCCCTTCCCTGTGTGGTTTGAGTCATCCTCTTCATGTCAACACTGACCATGGGGTAATTCCACCAACAGCATCTGAACTACACCAGGAATGGTTGGAAGTTCCTGGTGTCTCACACTCATCAGTGGCTCAGTATCTTGAAAAGCATGCTGAGAACAAATCCAGGAGACTGTGGTCCTATCACCTTCCCCGGGCACTTGGTTTCTTCCTGATGGTAGATTCTGATGGAGAAAGGAAGAAAAGCTAGAGAAGTCACAGAAGTTAGAGCACTGAGGGGAAGGGGAGACATGTTTTCAGTGTGATTACAGCACACTTTTGCTGGAGCGTTCTTAGAATAAACCAAAGGATCCCATCGGATGCCATGGCACCTACAGCGGTTGAGTTTGCTGTACCACAATGTTAGCACAATACAGAAGGACCTTTATGCTGACATTGTAAAGGCAACAGGACCTTTCTTGAGCAGCCAAACCTCTGGATTCCTCATTTTTTTCATTTCTGGGCATATTGAAGCTGGTCTGTAAGAGTCAGTATTGCCAAACTAGACAGACTGATGTGATTGAAAAGGCCCTCGGTAAATAAAACTGTCAGTCAGCAGCACAAGGAATCATCTATGAGTGAAATTTTGAAATTGTACTCTTTTGGATAACTGTCATTTGCTCTTAGAAATTACATTTTAAATTAATGTTTGCTGTAGAACTTATAAATATTTGTTCAGCCTAGTATGAAATATCCCCAGGATAATTTTAGCATGTACGCATCAGATTTTCATTTCACAGCAGAGAAGCCTGAAAGTAAGTCTGTTCATTTCACAGACAACGTAGTCTTCATCCCTGGGAGACAGGTAACACTCCTTGGTGGGACACGCCTGCCATTTTATGGCTGTGGGGATCTAGCCTGAAACAAATGAAGATACAACCAAAACTTGCAATTGTTTTTCTCCTCATCTTTCTACTCATTTTGGGAGGAGAAGCTTGGAGCCAAGAGTCACTATGAGTCACATGTGAACAGGGTTTGAGACAGTAAGGACCCTCTACTTGCAGGATGTCATGGGAACTCCATGCCAAAGCAATTGCAGACACACTTGAAATACAGTTATCTGTCCAAAAGGTAGGACAACAGAAATTCCTTATGATACTGGCACAAATAGTCCATGTTGTTCAGAGCAGATAAAGAGACTACGGGATGGGAGAAGTTAAAAGGTGCAGGAGGACAGGCAAGTTGGGAAACTTCCTCAGATACCTTCCAGAGTCTATAGAGAGCTTTCCCTTGACTTCAGTGTGCTTGGGACCAAATCTTGAGCAACATGCTGTTCATCCTTCAAAAAGAGTCCATGGCCACATCAGTATGATGTTGGGCAGTTACTGGTGTGTGGGTGGGTGGGTGCTTCAGCCTCTCTGCTGCTTTTGTGGGCAGCCCTTCCCAAAGCAACACTGAGAGCTCTGCCCAACACACAACAGGCTTTGATCGTAGGTTACTTTCACCCACTCTGTTGTCTGCAGAGGAAGCACTTTGTGGCTTGTTACTGGCTTGATTTATAAATCCTGGCACCAAGAAGTGTGAGTAGAGCACTTTGTACTATTCCCCAATGTCTGATGGACAGGAACGTCCCAGCCACCAAGCTCCTGGTGATGGTGTCCAACCAATCATTCAATCCAAATTTCAAAAGCTTTCCCTGACTGGATTTCTGCACTGTTGGGGATTTTTTGTCCTCTTACATGGGATGTCCATCACCTGTAGTATCACCTGAGATATCTCACTTTTGTCTCTCCTTTTGCTTCCTCTTTAACAGTTTGACATTTTAGTGACAAAAATTCTGTCACTCTAGTTCTAATCCTTACTCTATTCATGTGGCTCTAAAATATCCATCAATAGAGTTACAAAGCCATGTAGCAATTTAAGGTCTGCTTTCACTAGATAGATTTATAGGATCTTTAGCAACAATTCACATATTCCATGTCTTACTTGAACAGTAAGATCAAGGTGTCTGTGACCATTCCCTGGCACCGGAACCAGAGACACAGGGCACAGTCCCACCTTCATCCATCCTGCTAAACTCACTTAACCTCCAGAATAGGTGGGTCACATCTTAAGGGTTTATTTTGAGCAAACGCTAACCCCAAATTGTGATTAAAACTTCTTCAGGGCTATGCAAGTTGGGCAGCTCAGGCCCCTGACAGGTTCTGTGCTTTGTAGCTAAAAATAATGTTCAAGATCTGGGGAAGATTCCCAGTTAGTGTTCAGTTTAGTGGAACAGGTTAAATCTGCACATACTGATTGGAAAATCATTGCTTTCTTAAACCCAGGTGTCTGCATTCAATAAAACATAGCTGAGTGCCAGGTAAGAGATTTGCCAGGATAAACCACACCAAATATACCCTTTGGGATTTGAAGTCTCACAAGAGGAACAAGCCATGTTTAACATCTATGATGAGCTATAGACAGACAGAAAACCTGTTGTACTAAGCATGGAGAAGCTCGACATCATAGTCCTTGCAGAAGATTCAGGGGCTGATGAAGAGGTAAGGTGCAGAGCGAAGAGCTGGTGGATGTCCTCTCTTGGGCATATAAAGGCCAGGAAACCAATTACCACTTATGAGAACAGCTCTGCACTAATTCAGCATCCAAATACACTAAAATCTAGAAGAACTGGGAATCAATAAGACAGAGGTTTGAGTCAGGTGCATCCCAGTAATTAAAGGGCAACAAGGAATCCATTGGTACCCGGAGCCTCAATCAGGAGAAGGTCTGTAACTTTCAAAACCATGAGATGCACTGGGGTGCCTGAGGTAAGACCTTGGACCTCAGACCTCTGTTATAACTATTGCTCTGCAATCAGTTGATTTGATGTCTCTTCCTAAAGCACCTGGATCTCCAAGTGGTTATAAACTGTCCATCTCCACTGCAGGAAGTAGAGCTGTGATTGTTGAGGCCACTTTATGAGAAAAAGCAACTTTTTTGACTTCTCCCATTTCTTTGTCCCATTCTGTTGAGGCATCTGCTGCTCAACAGGGCCTGTGCAAACAGTATCTTGATCCAATTACAAGGATTTTCAAGGAAGATCTTTGTTGGGTCTATTTGCAACTTACAGCCTCTTCAGAGAAGTGAGACAGCTTGTGATTTTTTTTTTATTATTATTTATTATGTCCTCGGTTTTTTTGATAATAATTTAATCTTTCTGTACCCAGAGATGCACTTCACAAGAAAATCTTTAATGGGTTATTGCCCCACTCTCACCATAACATGGCATTTTTTCTCAATAGAAAATCAGGCTGCCACTACTCCATCCATCCATCCATCCATCCATCCCACCCACATCAAAAAACCTGGGCAGTGCACATTTCATTTAAAATTTGGAGCCAGTTTTGCCCACGTGGCTCACATCACCACTTCAGAGGGTTATTCTGTCTCTGGTGCTCCCCTTAGCTCTGCCTCCTGCGAGGGTTAATGTTCACCTCCCTCTCCACCTGAAGAGTAAGTTGTCCATCTGCCCCCCACCTTGAGATTAAGCGCAATCACGGCCACCCTTCACCCTTACCTTGCGAAGTCCTGGCATGCCAAGCCAGCAGCAGGGGCTGTGCATCCAGGGTTTTTAAGTCTAATTAAAACCAAAAATAATAATAATAAAAAATAAAATAAAATGAACGCCACCAAAGCCCTCAGAGCCCCAGTAAAGTCTCTTGCAAAGAGGGTTTGTCTGTGGAAGCGAGGGCTAGGAACAAAGTTGTGGGGTGGAGGGGGAGGAGAGCATGATTGACAGCCCTGAGCTGAGACTCATCCCTTACCTTGGGCCATGCGGTCTGATTGGCTGCCTGCTGACATCCCCAAGCCCTGCACTTTTTAATAGACGCTTTTGGATGATCTACAGGGAAAAGGCTTGGAGAGGTGTGTTTCTGACAAGCCAGAAAGTCATCCACAGTACAAGGGACTTTGTTTAACTCTTTCTTTCTTCTTTTTTTCTTTTTTTTTCCCCCCTTTTTTTTTTTCTGGAAGGAGGGGGATTCTTCATTTTTGCACTTAATGTTTTTCTGAAAACTTCGCTGAGATTTTCCCCTTGCACCAGCCTGGACTAATGGATTACCACCTGCTTGGACTAATTTTATCTTTTCTCTTCAATGGCACAAAGGTCTTAGCCGGTTACCCAATTTGGTGGTAAGATTTCTCCCCCCCCCTTCCTACCCCTCCCTTCCCTCTTTCTATCATTGATTAATGAATTAATTAATTATTAGCTATGGGATTTGTGCGTATGCGTGTTCCTTCCTTTTCACCCTTCGCCCTGCTGAGCTGGCCACAACTGCGTGTTTGATTCTAAGCATAATTTCTTCAGATTTGGCCAGGAATTAATGAAAAGTTTGGGGGTTATTTTTAAAGGGCAATGTGTAGCTTTCTCTTTGCGCAAATGGAGTCTTCCCCACCACTCTTAATTTCTCCATTTTCGGCACTGTAGCAATAGGCATTTGTTCTAGATGTAAAAGGATGCGGTTTTATTTTCATGTGCAATAGGAATTTTGTCTGTGGCATGACTGTGTAGCAGGTATTTTCTTCCTTTCCGTTAAACTGCGATCAATCCTTTATAAAAAAAAAAAAATTCTATTTTCTTTTTGGCTGCTGCAGTTTTTGGACTTCTTTCGCTTCTTTTGTTGTATTCTGTCATGTGAATTTAGTCCAGCAAATAAGCTGAGAACGCAAATGGCACCTGGGAAAATATTCATTAGTAAAATTCCTCAAAGATGCATTTTGTTCTTTTTAATTATGGAAATGTCACTTATTTCTTTGCATGAACAATAAAAACAATTTTTACAAGAATTGGTTATATTTTATAATGTGACTGATAAGTAACCTGAGTTACTTATTTTAAAAATAAATCTAGCAGTGTGTAAGTAAATATATTAGCAAAATGTAATTGGAAGCACTTTAGGACAGAAACCACAAAATAAAATATTTCAGGTCATTTAAACACAGCAGCGAGCGAGTTGCATAACAGAATATTTCAGTTAATTTCTCTCTTTATCAGGTAGGATTTCTCACTGGACTCGATCTCGTTAAGTTTCTGTGTGTGCCAGGTAGGGGCTGTAAGCCTGATGATCTGTAGGGCAAAGAGGGAGATGTTGGAAATGGATGCTACTGAGATTCTTGGGTTATTTTCACCTTTCCAGAAAAGTCTTTTTTTATTATTATTGCCGAATTAGATCCTTTCAGTGTCAACATGGAGATGGCAAGAAGTAGGTGGGAGTGAACTTGGAAATGGACTGCCATGTCTGGGAATATTTAGAAACCAGAAGGGGAAAGATGATTTTTTTTTTAATAATCTGTTTATTACCATAGACTTTGAGAATAAAAATGTGCGGTTCCAGTAGAGAAAGACTGAGAATACAATGAGAAGTCCACTCTCAGGAAGCATTTAAAAGCTACGCAGGTTCGAGAAATGGCTAAATCACAGCATGTTTTCCTGAAGAATTAAATTATTTCCTCACCCTAAGTGTGGCTGCCTAACTTCAGGACCAAAGCCTAGGGCAGGGAAGACCACTGCAACACAGACAGCATCACTTTGATTCCTTACATCCCTTTTCTCCTTCCTCTGGGGACCGGTGTGTCTGAACGGGGGTGCACGGTGGGTTGTAGAACAGGTCAAAATTGCATGGCTGGATCTAAAGGCAAGAATCTGCACGAGGCAGCGATACCTTGCCGTGACATCAGCTCTCCCAGGGTCTCACCAGCTCATGACCTGCTTTAGGCTTTGATATAAATTGAGATTTAATGCCCAAATCAAGGAGGGTTTCAATTCTCATAACAAGGAACCAAAATCTTCTTGCTGAAAAGGTCTGGGTTTTTTACCAGAAGGCAAAAATGTCCCCATGACTAAAATGTCTCTCCCCATTTGCAGAAGACACTGCAGACAGGTGTCTGCCCCGTGTCCATGCCTTCTCCAAAATCCCTGCAAGTTAACCCAAAATGAACAATAAAGAGGACATGTAAGACAGAAACATCAGGGGCATGGCAAGCAGCATCCTTGGGAAAGGAGGGAGGCAAACAGGCTGCCCGCAGAATTTCATTCAATAGATCCCAATCTTTTTCTTATTTTTTTTTTTTAAGATTGTGGCAGTACCAACATGCCAGAGAGTCTCCGCTGCACTGAGGGGATGTGATGAGATGCACCAAAAAGGGTTGGGAGTCTATCAAAAATGGCATAGAGGTTTCCTGAAGGCTGAGGGAGAAGAAGGGCAGAAATATCTGGGCCAGGGCTCCCTGACTGCTCAGGCAGAGACAATGCTTCCCACAGCACACGAAATTAAACATCTCCTTTAGTCCCACTGAAGGCTTTGAATGTCTCCTCTGTGGAGCTGGGATCTTATGTACAGTGTGTTCTAGCACAGTGTGATATAAACTCTTTTTTAAAATAAAAACCACATCCTTTTCCAGTTGTCTTCCTGATCCTCTGCTTTTTAGGCAGGTACAGGGCAGACTTTGGGGAATGAGTCCCATTTACAGGGTTAAACAGTTCCCAAAATAGGGAGGGAAGCAAAGATAGGGCACAACATCAGCGCAGTCCCCTGCACTGGGCTCCTGTACCAAGCCAGGCTGGACTGGACATCATCAGTGCTTTCCTATCCTCAACGTGACCCAGCCCTGCTAAATATGAGACCTTCAGGGTCTGTTCTTCTTGCAGGACCCCAAGACTGCTGGAAGATGGTTCCCAGTCCTGCTGGTTCAACCTTCCTGGGTGTTTTTCTATTGTATAGGGAATATTTTGGCAGCAAAATCAAAACAGATTATTTCTTCTTTGGGGCATAAATGGGAAAAAACATTTATTCCTGTAGTGGAGACGAAAAGTCTGAATGTGCACAAGGAAAAGAAGTGTCATGAGAAGGGCGTCTTGGCACCTTGCAAATGGGTTTAGGGGTGGCTGGGATAATCTGGCTGCTCCACAGTGCAGTCAGACAATGCCGGCAAGCATGACATCGGTGACAGTGTGGTGGAAGGGATAAAAGCAAAGAGATGAAACTGCTGGGGGTTTGAAGTGAGTTATGTTTTTACTGAGAGGCCAGGAAAGGCTTCTGGCCATCTGGTTGTATTATCTACAGAGAGCAGAACTCAAAATCAACCCTCCAGCTTGCACCCCACGATGCTGGAGGGTGGATCCTGCTGTTGGCCTCGGTGGTAAAACACTACATGCAAGGCAGCGAGGCTCAAACGATGGGCTCCTGGCATGGGGAGTAGTCTGGACAGACAGCATGCAAAGGGAAGGACTGCAGTGCAAATACAGATCTGCAGGGCCCGGGCTCACTGGTGGCAGAGGGGGTGTGCAGTCCAGCCTTTTTGATTGCTAGCAGCTCCCTGACACAGTCCTGTCCCCGACCAAGAAGCATTTCCCAGGAAATGCCTGAGCAAGGTCCAGAAGGAGCATGGGCTGCAGATGTAATCTGCAGGGAGGAGGGGTAATGTTCTGCCATAGTCCAGCCCTTCCTCACCTGCTTCCCACCTATCACAGCAGTGAAAGGGAACAAATGGGGCACAGATGGGAAAAGGTCATTTAAATGCTGTCTGCAAGAGTGCTGACAAAAGGAGCTGAAGCCAAGAAAATCTTCCTCGGATATGTGTCCAGCACTTACACTGTCTGCGTTACTGCTGGTAAAAGAGAGTCAGAGAAGGAAAAGATAGAGAGATGTACTAAGGCCATGGAGACCAGGACTGTTGCCCTTCCTGACCCTTCAGGGGTGGTATGGGCAGAAGAAAAGTGTGCAGCAGGGCCACAGCTGGCATCCCGGCCCCTCAGGCAGCAGTCATCAGACATGCCAACAGCCTTCTTAGATGCCACCAGCAGTGATGGTGGTGATACCAATCACACTTGCAGTCATTTTTTTAATCCCAAATAGCCTAATGACATCATGGGTAACAGAACATGTCTGAGCCATTGGTGGTGAGGGCATCAAGGTATGAAAAACTGGTCATTGCAGCATATAAACAGACTGATAGATAGGCTCAGAGTTTTTTGGTAATGTCCTGAGAGAATTTAGATGAAAACCTGGCCAGACCTGTGTCAGTGCAGACCAACAGAGATACTGTAGCCCAGGAAAGAGCTGGAAGGGGCTGAAGAAGACAGTCAGAAAGACAACTCTAGCCATGGACTGAGATCCAAATGCTTTCTCTCCTCTTCCATGTGCGTCACTCACCAAGGAGTCTTGAAAACCTCTGGTGTTTGACGAGCCTGGAGAAAGGAGCCAGATTTGGAGTCATCAGTGTAAATAGCAAGTAAAAAATTCATCTCCTTTCATTGTTCCTAGAGATACAGTATTAATAGGTCACTGCCCATAAGTGTGACTCTCACCAGGTGCATTTTCCTATCCAGCATTTGTTGGCCTCTAAGCAGGTAACTTGGCAACTGGAAGAATGGCTTTGTCTGTCATATGTTATTAAATTTTATTTCTATGCCTCAGAAATGTTTTCAGGGGAAGCTGGAGGCTTTGGCAGCTGGCTGAGGATCCCAGTGGCCTTGGGCCCCTAGGAAGAGGCAGAGAGAAACTTAAAAACATGTTCTCACTGGTCCCACAGTAGCTTCCTAATTAGGAAAAACCTGTATGTGAAAATCATTTACATGTAGATGTAGTCTGGGGTGACATGTAACTTGTCTTCTCTAGCTTTCGGTGTCTCACCTTACTGGAATGAATGGGAGACTTTATTCTCCTGTCATTCTCCAGTCTTGTTTTTTATGTTCTCTGAAGGTTGAAAACATTTATATCCTGTAGCCTGTGTTTTGTTACAGGCATGAGGCCCTTAAACCTTTATTCAAAAGGACTGAAATCACAGGGCAGCATCAGACCACAAGAGTGGATTTCTCAATCCAAATCCAGCTGCTCTAGCACTACAAAGGAAGAAGACCCCATGTGTCATTTTCCTACAGCTTGAAATATAGCCAGTTCTGGGACAAACGATGAAGATAACAATGGTGTTTGTCAGTGGCAGAGCTGATGGCACTTACCATGCAAGCCCAGAAATGCTGCTCTGGCTCCTGGTCTGGCACATGAAGCCAAAGCACTTCCACCAGCAGCCTGCACTGGCATGTGAAGCTCTGAACTGGAAGAGTTGACAAATAAGCCACATGTCACCTTCTGCTGGTGCTGCTGAGGGGTGGTTGGTGGGTAATGCTGGAGGCTGCTGCCCCTAGATGTGTCAAAGCCTGTCTGCCAGGTGCAGCTACCTGGGGGTTGCAGGGATGCCAGAGGTAATGATGAGAGATGCTGGAGTGATGCGTGGCTGCTCATGAAAATAGCTGTCAGTGACTAAATGGCCACAAACATTCTGAATCTTGTAGTTTTAAAGGTTTCCTTCAACATTTTCCACAGCCGTGCATGGCCTGTGGGAATTTGTATCACCACCCTGCCAGATGGGATGGTGAGTCCATGCCATGAAAGCAAGAGGTTTTCAGTCTGGAATTCAGATTAATCATCTGTCCTGTCCAGCAAACACAAGTGGGCAGCCCTAGTCCTTGCCAGAGGAGACCTTCGAGGATGTGCAGCCTTGTGAATCTCAATGTACCCAGGTCTTGGCAGAGTGTCAGCCTAGCCAGGCCACATCTCTTGTCAGTTTTCTCTCCCCGCTACATGGCAGAGTGCAGTGCAGTGGAGTCTTGAGTTTGGTGACAGCTTCAAAATGCCTCTAGAACACAAACAACAGTGGAGAGCAGTAAGAAATGTAGGCATTTCCTAAAGGTCAGGAAGTCTCATTCCCTTGAAAACTAACCACTAGTGTCTCCTGGAGTGTCCCAGCCCCAAGGATCCACTCTGTCCTGTGAGGCCAACATGAGCCTAGAGCCAGATGAGCACAACAAGAAGGGCTCTGACTCACAGAAAGACTTAAAAGTGTTTCTGCCCTCAAGTCAGAAATCCCTGGTACCACCCTTGTAACTAAATTCAGAAGTAGATTTAAGTGGTCACAAAGAGCTTTTAAGAGGCAGTTTAACTGCAAACTGATTGCTTTTTGGTCGAATCCTTCATTAAGAGAAGCATTTGAGAAAGTGAAGCACTTGCCTAAGGGACCTCGCACCTGAAATTCAAAGGGTACGTCTGGCCACCCAGTACTCTTAGCTCAGGGGTGGCTGGGGGGAGATGGGGATTCTGGAGGTCACCAACCCATGAACTCACATACCAGCTCTTCTACATGCTGACTTGCTTCGCCATCAGCACCTTGATATGGTCAGGTAGAAACTTCACACCGACACAGTTGTGCATCTGCAGGTATGAACTGTCCTGGGCTACCTTGGGAGGAGAATGGACAGCAGATTGAGGGGAGCTGTCATCCTCTGCTTGGAATTTGGGACATCCGTAGCACTGTGTTGATTCATGTGCCCCCTCATAACAGCTCAAGAAGAATGTAAAGAAACTGCAGGGTGTCCAATGGGTGCTTCCAAAATGGTAAGGGTCTGGGGCACATCTCACCTGGAAAGCTGGTGGGACCTGGGCTTATTTAGTGTGACCAAGTGGAGACTGAGGGCTGTGACTTCTTGAAGGGCTCTTAGATGTATGACAGAGCCAAACTTTTGTCTGTAGTGATGAAAAATATAACAAAGGGCAATTGCCACAAGCTAAGATTTCAAAGATTTGTGATTGCATGAGGAGACCTCCTTGCAAGGAGACCCTTTAAAAGGAGGCCCTTTCAAATTGGAAGAGGATAGATTTAGATTAAAATTGGGAAGAAGTTCTTCACTATGATGGTGGTGAGACACTGGAAGTCATGGATGTTCCATCACTGGATGGGTTCAAGGCTAGGTTGGATGGGGCTTTGAGCAACCTGTTCTACTGAGAGGTGTCCCGGCCCATGGCAAGGGGTTGGAACTGGATGATCATTAAGGTCCCTTCCAACCCAAACCTTCTATGATTCTATGATTTTCACTCCAGGTCTTGAGCCTGGTGCTCATGGATGTGAGGAGACACTGTCCTTGGGTATTTGCAGGACTCAACTGCATGAAGCCCTGGCCACCTTGGTCTGGTGCTGGGGAGTGTCCTATTGTGATCAAGTGCTTGGACTAGACACCCCCAAGGACCCTCTCAGCCATGTCTGTGACCGTGATACATCCTTTGCTGAGACCAACAGCAGTACTACAAAAGATGCAAAGGGTTAGACAGGTCCTGGATTATCCAGTCCCCAGCGTACATCTAAAGGTGGGTGTGGCCTTCATTGGGACCCTGAGCAACTTTCACCCATGTGACAGGCCAAGACTTATGCTGACAACATACAACCCAACAAGCATGTGCCAGGGAGAACCCTGATGGTCACTCCTGTGACCCCTGCTACACACTCTTCTGTGCCCTGATATGCGCCATTGACACTCCAGCTAGGTCATGACAGATCTTCAGCTGATGCATCTGTCTTGGCTCTGCTGCTCTCCAGCTCCTGCAGTACAGTCACAGCTCTATGGGTGTGTGAGCCAAGGAGAGATGCGAGAAAGCCTTCAGCCCTTCCTCCCTCCCTGCAGACACAGGAGAGACCTGGCCAGTCTGAGCCCTCAATGGACATGTCTCTAATGTCACTTCTGACTTTTAAATTACACTTTCACTGACACTCTGTCGGGGTCTTGATTGCCACTGCTCTCCTGGAGGCCAAATGAACACTGTCCACATACTCACCTGGGCTGGTAACCAGGAAGCAGAAGGTTATCTTCCATTTGACATTGGTGATAGGGTCTCAGCAACACTCATCAGGCCCTCTCACTGCCGAGTTGAACAGTTCAACCTAAACTATTGGCTGAATTTTGTACTGAAAGGCAGGAAAATGTCCATGTAGCCAGTTTTAAAGAACTAAAAAGCAAAGTTTAAATATTAAATAATAGAGATAAAAGAAATGTGCTGTGTATTGAAAATATACAGATATAATACACAACACTTTCATAGAATCATAGAATGCACTGGGTTGGAAAGGACCTTTAAAGGTCATCTAGTTCACCCACATCACACACACACCCCCCCAACAGCGAGCAGAAACAATTAATTTTAATTATCTCTGTCATGTATTCAGCCAAAAAATGTCTTCATCTGGTGTGTGCTACCAATCTCAATTTCAAGGCTCACAAGCAAGTAGGCCAGAGATCTAGAAATACACCTCAACTGCTGTTCGCACACAGAAGCTGTTGGCCCATCTGCCAATGTGAGCAGAAGTGCAGTGCCCCTCTTGGTTGGGTCAGCAATGGTATTTGTTTAGATAGGTCTCACTGCTGGCGCTCTCTCAGCTCCGTAGATCCGATTTGCACAATTTGTGTTCAGCCAAAGTTGTATCTATGGCAATTTGGCTCAACTTGAGCCTGTTTTGAAACTTGTGCCAGGCCTGAGAGGAACATCCCAGGCATATCTAGTGGAAGTCTTAAGCAGATGCTGGTTTCTGTCTTCCCACTGACACTGGTTTCAATATGTGATGGTATATCAAATATGGGTCATTTCTGAGCATTAAAACAGAAATAATTTTGGATTCAGAGTCCAGCCATTCAGCAACATGGACACATTCAAAGTCCTTGATGAAGGTCAAGCCCTTTGTCTATCATTTTGACTTTTTATTATAATTTTTATCATTTTTACAATACTTTTACATTATTTTTACATTATTTTACATTACTTATTACATTATCATCATTTTTACAACATTATGAAACTCATACCAAAGTGTTTTTGAAGATGGAGTTGTGGATTTTGAGTTCACATGGATATGATCACATCTGAAGAAATACAGTCAAACCTGGCATTAAAATTCCAGTAGGCTTGTTTTCCTGCTCTGCTTCAGTACAGTCTCACTCTCAGTTTCCTAAAGGCTCAAAACGGAGCCTGTGATGGAAATCGTGCTCAACCTAGCATAGGTCTAAAAAGTTAGAAGCAAAATATAAATCAAATCTGATTCTGAAAATATGAATCTGTAGCAAGAATTGCAATGGGATTTCTTTCCCAGAAAAGCAGGATCCTGCTGTATGCCACTCACAGTCTGCTGCTGCCCCTCTCGAAGGTAGACCTCTAGAAAGTCTGTCTTAGGTCTGATCTTGGAAAGGATGAAATCACCTGGTCTCTTTGCTTTGTTAGTAGATGGAGCCACCCAGTGACTGCAGACCAGACACCATGGGCTGCTGTTGGGAGGACCAGTCTGATGTTCACCAGCTCCTGCACGTGTCCATAATCTCATTCTTCTTCAGTTCCCAAAACCACTCAGTGGATCTATCAGTCAATTTTCCTAAAGGATCTTTAACAGGAAGGAACTGTCAGGAACTTGACTGCATAATTTATCTCATATATAGAGTTACATCTCGTGTTCCCTAGATTACTCAGAGTTTAATATTAGACTTCTGTTGTCAGAGGCACTCTTATTTTTGCTGACCCCATCTGAACCTCATTTTGTATCTACAAATGAAGTGGTTTAATATTACTCAAATTTGTAGGTAAGATTACAGTGATATTGGATGTAATGGAAAGCTTCTGATACCAGACTCTATTATTTAAGGTTGTTTAGTTTTCAGGATAAAGACCACATCTGGATGGGGCACTGGCTGAGAAACACCGAACTTAGTGCCATTATAACACCATCTGTGTATTGACTGCGTATGATTTACAGCTTGTCCTGAGAAGAAATCTTAGGAATAGGCATATCCTGAGAGTCCCCAGCTCTTCCGGTCCAGGAGCTCTCCGTTTCTTACCAGTTACCCTGACCAGGGGCCTGGACTCCTTAAAAGTTCCAAACTAACCCCAAAAGGGGAGGTATTTGCAACCAATAGGTAAGACCGTGATCCTTGACAAATATATCTCATCGTCCTTGTCTAACACGTTGCCCTGGCTAGAAGATGCCTGTTTCCAGGTCATACATCCAGGACATTCAGCAGACAGCTAGTGCTGACACAGGTTTGTAAAGGAAACCTCCACTATCACCTCAGAACATGTGAGCTGTCCTTGGCTGAGAGGGCTTGAAAAATTGAATGATTTCCCTGTAACACCAAAACTGGTGATCCCCAGGACTGTTGGTGCAGTTGCTTTGCCACCTCTGAAAGGATGAAAGTGCTGCGCTTTGATAAGCAAATTTGCTGTGATAAAGGAGCCAAACTCTTTCAAATTCCTTTTCCAAAGATAGGTTTCCTGATTTGCTAATTTGCTAATTTGTCTTCTTCACAATTCTCTGAACCTGTCTGGTTTTAATTAATCTTACAAATCTAATCAAGTCTAACTGGCACCTTTCCCAGTACTCGCACCTTTCATTTCTGAATGAGAAACACTTTCCCTGAGCCCCTCTAGCATCACATTGGCTCAGACACCAAGTTTAAAACAGAAGAGGTTAGTGTTAGAGGATAAAAATCTTGATCTTTTATTTTTATTTTTTTATTCTGACCCCGTTTATACTCCTCATAGTCATACAGTTTTCTTGCATCTCCTTTCTAGAAATTGTGAAGAATTATAATTGAGAGATTCGCAGTGATCCTTCAAAAGTGTCGTAGGGGATTTTCACAGCTCCAGTGGAGTCCTAACAAGTGCCACTCAACCCCTTACTCCTTATTCCTCTCCTCCCACTGGCGATACCTGCAGTGCAGGTATCATCTTGGAGAGCTGCCTCGCTGAAAATGGCATGTTTGCAGAGTGGGTTTTATTTGCAGAGGTCTGAGATCAGTGCCTGGTTTGCTCTGCGGACCATGGTGGTAGATGTCTGCAGTCCATCAGATGACTCTCATCATCTGCATGTGCAATACAGCTGTGTCGACTGACCTGCAAAGCTCACAAAATTTATTATTACCTTGTAGGAGTTACTGTTTCAGCCTCCAGTCCAGATTTCAACCAACAGCACAGACACCCCCCATGCCTTGGCCATGCAATTCCCTCATCACTGGATTTGGTTTTCACCTGACTTATTAACATGTGCTTCCCATGACTGGTGATGCTTTTAATACTTGTGGGGTTTTTTTTATTTTCATTGTTGCAAAAGATTTTCAATTGTCTTTTTTAATTCTAACTGATTATTACATTGTGTGTGTGCTGGCCTCATCATCTTTGGTAACAAACAAATCACCCTTAATAAGTTATTAATGAAATCCATGCGGTTTCTGTTTAACAAGCAGTACAAGTTTATGTCATACACCCAGTCACAGTTATCTGTGTATTTACACTTTTCATTTCAGTTTGCTCATTTTTCCCTGTAAATCTCCTAAGAATAAGATCTCCAGAAACAAAAGATGTCTTCTGTAGGGCATGGCCTGTTGCTTCTGTTTGGTTAAGTGAGAAAGCTGAACGAGTCCAGGAGCTGATACAAGCCCTCCCAAAGAGGGAATCTTTGTCTCCATCTAAGGCACCAGTGATGCAGCTTTCAGGATCAGAGTTCTGGAGACTTAAGTTCTGTCAAAACCTCTGCAGGACTGTCACCCCCTTGTGTCTGCAGTCTTCCCAGACTTACTGTGAACAGTGGTCTCATACCTTGGGGACAACCCTTATTCAGCCTTTGATCAGACACATGAGAGCTTGCACAAAGGCACCACAAAGGAGAGTTAGGGACCACCAGACAATAGGGAGACACCCTGGTGAGGGCACAAACATCTACACACTAAATGGCCTAGTTCTCGAAGTTCTTGAAAATCAGCCTTTTTTTACCCAGAGGACACAGATGAGTCTTCCCAGATGTTCAGAAATTACATTACTCCCTTCAGTGCAGCTGTTTCCAGAGCTGAGGCAGATGTGCATTGCCTTGGTGGAATTTCCCAGCACACTACCAGTACTGATGCTGCTCCACTGACCTGCGCTGTAATGGCTACTTTTGTTCAGCCCACTCCAGGAGGTCTGTCACATAAGGCTGTAGTTACATTCATAACAAAATGATCAGTACAGTATCCACTTCTTAATGGTCTACAAGTCTAGAGTCATAGAATCATAGAATCGTTCTGGTTGGAAAAGACCTTTAAGATAACCAAGTCCAACCATTAACCCAGCACTGCCAGGGCACCACTAACCCCTGGCCCTCAGCACCACAGCTCCATGTCTTAGAAACCCCTCCAGGGACCATGGGGACTCCACCACTGCCCCGGGCAGACTGGGACAGCCCTGGACAACCCTCAAGGGGAAGAAATTGTTCCTCAGCTCCAACCTCAACCTCCCCTGGGGCAGCTGGAGGCCTGTTCCTCTTGTCCTGTCCCTTGTTCCTTGGAAGAGAGGCTGATCACACCTGGCTCCGACCTCTTTTCAGGGGCTGTTGAGAGTGAGAAGGTCTCCCCTGAGCCTTTGGTGTCCCACCCTGCCTGAGTTTTCATTGTGCCTCTCTCTTACTCCATTCAACCCAGCAGCTCTGTAATCCAGCGTTCAGAAATCTGGGCTGTGAAATATGGCTTGGTGACAGCCGGTGAGGCTTGTCCATGGATTGTGTTTTGATGGAGAAAAGACTTGCGTTCTACTCTGAGCCTTGAGATCTTGGCTATTATGTGTGTGTTGTTTGTGCTGCATGGGTGGAAACCATACACAAACTGGAAAAACAGCTTTCTGATGTGGTTTTGAATATTGTGAATTCAACGCTTTCTGGTAACCCATGAGAAATGAACAACTGTGTGTAAAAATTTTCCTTTGAGTGCTGGAATGACCTATATTAGAAAAGTTTTCTCTAGGAAAGGATGTAGACATTCACATGACATTTGCTTCGGGATTGTGTTTTTAGCCTTTGCTTCTTGAATCATATCAGGCTGCAGGGTATCACTAATGAATTTTCAGTACTAAGTCAGCAGCCCAGTCCTGCCTGGCCTTACACATTCTATCACCCAATAGAGGGTCCCCATTCCTCCATGCAGTTCCCCAGCGTACTTTAAGCTATTTAAGCTCTGTATTGCTGGTTATATTAAGCTCTATATTGCTGGTATCCCCAATGATTAAAAAGAAATTTGTCTGCAATAATCAAGCCTGTTAGAAAAGGTCTATTTTGTTCTAATTGATTCAAATTGACCAAAAACTCTATTAGGGAAGGCTATTTCCCATGACTATGTTTTTCCATGTTTTAAAATATGGGAAAGGGAATTTTTTGGATTGATAAGGGTAGGGTTTTGCAGGGACACAGGCTGTCCCACACATTGAAAATGATTGCAGTGGGGAAACAGTGATGGGATGAAGTCTGCAAGTGTAACACATTGCTTGTCATGGTCCGACATGAAAGTGACCACAGAAAACAGGAATGGATGACACTCCATGGATAATAAAAAGGCAGATTAATTGAAAATGACTGTGAAGTAATGCAAATTGTGAAAAGGATCCCAGATTTGCACAGCATTTGCATTGGTTAGATTTTGGAAACAAACATTATTAGGAACAGTTCTTTAAAGTTGGTAGCTTGGCGCTCAGTAATCAACATCTAGAATTGTACAACATCTACAAGCTTTGCATCCTGATACTTTCCCGTGCCCAGACTTTTGGGACCATGTTAGTTGGTGGGTGATAGAAAAGCTCTGTTAAGAGCTGTTGCTGGGTTTGTTCTCAAAGCAGAAAATATCAGCATGTCATAATTTCTGTCATTATTTATTTTCTTATTGCATCCTGTTTGCCACCCTATCATTGCATGTCTGAAACCTCTTCTATAAAATGGGAAAATCACACAAACAAGGCAACAGCAACAAGGAACTAGAAGGGCTGAACACCTTCAGATGAGGAGGCAATATTTAGATTTGCAGCTTGGAGAAAGACAATTATGAGCAAATCTGGCAGATCATCAGTGATGACAAGACTGTGCCTAAGAAAAAATGTTTATCTCTCAGGATACAAGAGCCCCTTGTAGGTTAACCCAGGTAGGCTGGAAGGCACCATGCAGCCTGCCAGCGGGGTGGGGAGAGAATCAGAAGGGTGAAAGTACCAACACTCATGAGTTGAGCTAAAGGCAGTTTGATAGACAAAGCAAAAGCCGCGTGCACAAGGAAAGAAAAATAAGGAATTAATTCAGTAATTCCTATCGGCAGGCAGGTGTTCAGCAGGCATCCATCACACATCATGGTTACTGGGGAAGACAAATGCCATAACTCCAAACATCCTTCACTTCCTCCTCGTCATGTGCTAAAGATTCTTCCTTCTTATCAGTCCATGATCACTTCCAGAATTCCTGGGCCATCAGGATTTCCCATTCAAGCCTGTAATCAGTGCAGCCCACTTACTCCATGTACCGTCAGTTGAATGTAGCATAGATGGACCCTCTGTTTGGACACCCAGCCCAGCACCAGCAATGGAGGTGCCAAGAGGAACTGGTTTTCAGTAACAACTATGTCTGAGGTGGCTCAAACCCCTACATATGCTTCTAAAATATCTTCTTCGTTCAGAAGGTGTAAAGCATGTTTCTTGCATCTTGTCCTGTCTGGCCCAAGGGTAACCACATGAACTATCTCCAGTTTAATTTGTTCTCCCCAGGGAAATTATTGGCCCTTGGGTTTAAAATTACCTGAGAGAAGTGTGTAGTTAGATTGTGGAACTTGTTCCCAGGAAGTGCTGTGGAGGTTCCATATAACATGGGATGAGAAGGGGCTTGGAGGAAATTACTGAGAATCACTCAATGGATTCCTTTAAGCATCAGAGTCCAGAGTAACCAGAGCTAACTCAGGAATTCCCAGATCCCATCACTGCTGGAGCTGGCTGCGGGTGGATGACAAAGACATCTTTTACCCTTGCCCTGTTTCTCATGGTGTTTCCCTACACAGCTGAGATTACTTGTGAAGGAGGCACTGGCTAAACTGACCTTTGGAGCAGACCTGGATGTCAGCTGGGTCAGTATTTTTTGCAATATTCATGGCAGTCTGTGTCTCGCATCTTTGTAGAGCACAGGACCCCTCCACTCTGAGTGCTTCTTTGCTCTCCATGGGAAGAGGATAGCAGAGCCATAGCTTTTCACAATAAACCACCAGGGCTAATTCCAGATCTAGTTTCCAGAAGATATAATTTGCCTTTTCGATGTTGCATCCATTTTAAAACACTTCGAGATCCAGACGGGACAGATCTAGGTGCCCTAATCTCAGCTCTACTGTCCAGGATGGGCATAGCCAAGCTCAGCATGAGACCATGGCATCCACTAGGTGAGTCTCCTCCTGGGTCTCCATGCCTCCTCCTAGGCCAGGGCACATCCTTCTTGGGGTAACCTCAGGGTGTTTATAGGAGCAGAATCACCCCTGTTGTGTTCAGTCCTGGTCTCAGGACACAGTGAAAGACTCTTCAAAGAGAGGTAGCCCAGACATCATGTTAGATCACTCCCCAGATTATGGGACAGCCATGTGGATGTAACAATTCTCATCCATGGTATTCAACTGGACGTTCCCATAATATCTGAGCACTGGGAAGATGCTTTTCAGTGCAAAAGCTGGTGACTCACAGTGGGTGATTTCCAGCACTAATGACTTCTTGAGGTTAGCCACCACGAAGGCCTCTCTGAAACAACACCCCAAACTGAAGGCATGACCAGCATCCCCACTGTCCTGGCTGGAGAGGTCTCTTTTCCTTCCCTTGAATTCTGCGATGCTCCATTCTAGATTGAATGTCCCATCACCTCCTCCTCCCTGGTAGGAAATGTTTTCCTCTGCTGGTGGCAGCTTTTGGGGAAGGAGGCAAGAAAGGAAGAGAATCTGAGTGGTGGGTTTACTGGGAATGCTTTGCAGGTGTGGGAGGTGGTGGTGGGAGGGATGGTGAGGGGGTATCAGCACTGACAAATGCGGTGGCCTTGGTCGCATGCGGTGCATATGCAAATCCATAGCCCTGCCAGGACTCGCCAATTTGGAGCAAGCAAGTCTCCAAACAAATTTCAGCGTCTCCTTTGGAGGAAAGGTTTTGCAGCGCTGAAAATCGTGCCGTGTTTATTGCGGTCACAGCCTGGAAGCCTCCATTTGCATATGCAAATCATATGTATTTATGCAAATTCCTGGTCGAATAATATTATCATAGTCCCCACAGAATAGCTTCTCTCCCATGGCAAATCACTCAATTGTGTTTTCTAAACAGAGAGTGACATTGCTTTGACCAGGAATTACTGAACATAACATTTATATCTGATACAGGGAACAATAACGGAGCCCAGTTCCTGGACACACACCCTGGGCAGCAACTTTATTCAGGCTGCGTTCGTCAGGAACAGAAGCAGAATCCCTCCACCCCCCAATCCTTCCAGCATTTGCTGGCAAATAAGTCAGAGCCGAACTGTGTGCGATGCCAAGACAAAGGGGTGGAGGCAGATGCCAAATCACTTTCAAGCCCATGACAGAGCCCTGAGTCACCCAAACTGGAGCAGCTTGCCCCAAATGGGCTGGTCTCACAAAAGTGCTGTTGCTGCAGCAACACTAATCCACGCGCCAGTGGGCAGAGAGATAATGCGAGGGACGCAACAGCAGATTCGTTTGCTCGCACAAGAGGAAATTGGAGTAATCTGGAGGGATCTGCTCGCTCTGTTAGGAAGCCCTTTGTTGTGAGGACTCCTCCAGCAAAGCGCTTCCGATGTTAGAGGGAATGAGTCTGGGTGTAGCTGAACAGTTCAGGTCTGACACCACTCTCCTCTCCCTGTCTGGATAATCCCAGTGAGAGGAGCATTTGACAAAGCTCCTTCATGGTCTGGGCTGGAAGAGAGGCTTCTCCAGAAGGCCACTTGAGGCCTTGTCTCTGCTGGACTGTGCCTCACACCCAGTTTGACCTAAGGACCATTCAGGTCCTGCCCCCAGTTCCTCCCTGGCAATCACTCATGTCACCAGCAGGCTCCAAGGCCAGCAGTGCTATAGCCTCTCTGCACACCCCTCCTGTCCTGCTCTGCTTTGGGACTCACTTGCTCCTTCACCGCAGTAAGGAAGGTGCTTCTAGGGCCAGGCAGTCAGCGTGGTCACCATCACCAAGGCTTGGTAAGTGGGGTAATATGAAAAACATGCAAATATGAACATTGGCTGATGGGTCAGTTGAGGAAATACCTCACAGTGGGCTAACTCTGCCTCTTGCTGTCCACTCACTCAGCGCATGGTCAAGTAGGGAGTGGAAGTCAATTGTCCCACCAGTGGGGATGGAATCGGATTTGGCCTGAGATCACTCTTGCCTTGCTCAAAAAGCAGAATTAGGTCTGGGGAGGCAGCAGCAGCCACCTAACAATGCGAGAGGACTACCAAGAACAGAGAGTGGCTGGTAATGTGCTAGTGTGGGAACACCAAGCATGATCGATGTGGAGGTCAGGATCATGCAGAAAGAGACCGGCTTCAGGAGGGGAAAGGCAAAATGGAGACTACAAAGAAGGCTGGCAGGAGCAAAGGACATGGGGCCAGGCTGCCCCTTCAAGGATGTAGGTTAAAGTACATCAAATGACTAGAGAGAGAAAAACAGAGCTAGGGAGACAGCTGGAGCTTTAAAGGGAGAGGACATGTCTCAGGACACAAACAGCAAGAGATGCTTGAAGACCAGGAAGCAGAAAAAAAGTACCTATCAGTACCTGCAATAGGGGTGGGAGGCAGAGGAACAGGGAAAGGGGTGGTTGGGAACAGAAAAGCAGAGGTGCAAGAGACATGAGAAGAGGAGGGATAGTTGATATTACAGTAGGAGGCAAGAGAGTTGGGATGAGTAACAGATCAAAGGGAAGCAGGAAAGTCCAGGAATAGGAGGTTTATGAAGGAAGAAAGCTGAGACTGATCAAAGGGAGTGTGAATGGAGGACACTTTGGGGATGAGACATTCTCCCATCAGGACGAGAATGGCTTTTAGGGTCAGATTTTCAACAGGGGATGTTGGGTGATAGGACCCAAGTTGGAAACAAGAGGCTTTCTAGGCCAGGTGTTAAAAAAGCACAAAATGAGGAAGCTTGAGGTTTTTTTCCCCTGACGATTCTCATCTCAGTACTGACTGGGGAGGACACAGGAAAGAAAGAGGAGAACTGAGATCTGGAGAAGAAGCTAAGAAAAAGTGCCCAGCAGTTAGGCTGGCTCTGGACAGACAGATGACAATTCCAGCTCCCAGCTGCCTAAGGAAGCTCAATGAGGCAAATGGGTAAGAGTGGTTGCAAGAGCCATGGTCTTTGTGGCAATGGCATTCAAATCACTAGTATAACCTTTTCTCTTTGCACTCTTCCCTGCCGTCACCTTGTCCCTTGTCTCTCCAACATCCCCTCATAGCATGATGAATGTCAGAAGTGTATCTGTCAGATCTGTCCCAAAAGCCCCTCAGTAATGCCTTATCTCCTTTGGTGTGTCATCAAAGAACTAGATATTTAATCACAGAATCAAGGAACAGCTGAGGTTGGCACTGACCTCTGGAGATCACCCAGCTCAACACACGTGCTCAGAACAGGGTCAAATAGAAGACATTGCCCAGGAATGTGTCCAGCTGGGTTATGGGTATCTCCACAAGCTCTCCAGATAGCCTGTTCCTGTGCTCAGCCTCTCTCACAGAAAAAGCTTTCATATGTGCAGACAGAATCTCATGTGTTTCAGTTTGTTCTCATTGCCCCTTGTCACTGGACACCACTCAGAAGAGTCTGGCTGCATCTTCTCGACTTCCTCCCACTGGTTATTTACACACATTGACAAGATCTCTCCAGACATTTCTTTTCTTCTGGCTACACAGTCCCAGCTCTCACAGCCTCTCCTCATATGTCAGATGCTCCACTCGCAAAACATCTTTGCTTGTTCATCAGCTCTACAGATGTTTCTCAGCTCCACACAGGCCAATGAGGAGACCATGTAAATGCTCTTTAGTTCTATTACCTGCCCCCACAAAATGTAGGATTCTAAAGTGGGGCTTCAGAGAAGGGCAATGGAGCTGGGGAAGGGGCTGGAGCACAAGGGGGTGAGGAGCAGCTGAGGGACCTGGGCTTGTTCAGCCTGGAGAGAAGGAGGCTGCAGGGAGCCCTTCTGTCTCTGACAGCTCCTGACAGGAGGCTGGAGCCAGGGGGGTCGGGCTCTGCTCCCAAGGGACAAG
>JANHFX010007327.1:0-16505 GCA_027560015.1 Chloroceryle amazona
AAAAGAAAAGAAAAGAAAAGAAAAGAAAAGAAAAGAAAAGAAAAGAAAAGAGAAAAAGAGTAAAAGAGAGTTTTTATTTTCTTATTCACTCCAGATAATATAAGCCTGTCCCTGGCATCCATGCAAGTATGCTCATTTTTCAGGGTCTGTAGGCTGTTCTTTTAGGGAAGGTGAGGTGAGGGGGAGTAAATCCCAATGTGCTAAATCTAGTATGTATACCTTTCTAGTGCCTAGAGCTATCAGTCTTATGTTGAGGATGTGATTGTTAACAGGAGTCTGGTGCCTTTTTGGAGGTGAAGAATCAAAGGGAAGAAGACTTGGGTTTTTTTTAATGATTTAAGTAACTCTAAAATTGAGCTGGTTTTTTGAGCTTTCTTTTTCTTTCTTTTTCTTTGTCTCTTTTTCTTTTTCTTTAAGATATGCCTTATCAACTTTATAACCTCAATTTTTATAGTCCAGATATAAGTACATGACTCAAATCAGCACCATCTTCTGTGCCAGTGCTTTATAAGGTGAGATCTCTCATCAATGATTATTTAGATCACATCTTTCTAAGAGGTAAATTAGAATCCTACAGCTAATTCGGTAACAGTCCTTCATTTCCTGGAGGCAATTCAAATTCAAGAAATATGTGGGTTATAGCACAGATTACTCCTTCCTTATAGTTCAAACAATGGCCAAACTGATTTTTTTCAAGTGATTCCCTAGAAACTTCTTGCTGTCTCTTGTGCCACCTAAGAAAAAATTCTGGAATTCTTGGATAGGATCTGGAACCAAATGTCTTTAAACCAAGACATTTAGAAAGCTTCCTGATATTTTAATAGGTATTTTATGGACACTGCTGGGAGTAAAGGCAATTTCTTTTGCTTAACTAGACCCACTGGCACATTTCAGCACTTATAGTTTCTTGCTTTCAACAGGACTTGAGGCTGTGAGCAAGCAGAATAATTTAGAATGGCCCTAAGCTATCTCTTGCTTTAAGAACATCACTAGACTACTCTACAGCAGAAATCCTTGAGTTATAGTATTTTGTATCCAGTCATGCTCAGGCATCCAAGGAAATATGCATGTGGAGCTGTGCCACATGCCTTTCTTCAAACATAAATAATTCTTTGGGTTTCATTGAGAAACACTGCATTAAACTTCCAGGGACCACTAACTGAAACGAGCTGTATACATTCAGAATATGCCTACATTTAGAAAAGTGAATTGAAACACAGTTTGGATACAGGTGTCCTTATTTGAGGAGTAAAAGATTTAAGTCAATGCCATTACTAAAGAACTGTATCTAGAATACTAATATATTAGTATAAACATAGCCTCACTTTCATGATAAAGACCACTTATTTACTCAGATAGAAGTTTCCATGAGTGGCTATCAGCTGTTGGCAATGATAGCTGGCTGGCTGCCTTGAAGCACAGTGGGTTTCTGTACCAGCACTTGATGTGTTACATTTAAACAACACTCGTGTAGGCATCTGACCTAGACATAACTAAGTGATTCTCCCATATTCCAAACTGCCAAACTGAGCTTGGAAGAAGCCTTAATAGGTGCTGATTAAAAGCAGCATTTGTTCAAGCCTTTCCAGTAACCTCCCTTGTGTGTAATCCTCAATAGGTATCCAGTACAGAAAATGGAGGCTTTTATTAGCAGCTGAAATAAGAGGGCACACAGTCATAGCTCTGTTGTGATTCACTGCTTCAAGGGAAGAATATAATTTTAGATGTAAAGAATATGGTAAAATGTTCATGCTTGTGGATGACTTTTTTTTTTTTTAACAGGCCACATTGCCACAATGGTCATAGTCCAGTAGTTCTGAGGTGCAAAGTCTGGTGTGTAAAATGCAAGATTTGGCATTAGGAGACATGAATTTGATTTCCAGCATCATGAATGATTTTCTTTGGATCATTAGAAAGGTCTGTAAATCTCTATTTTCCTGTTTGCCCTCCAACATTTTTCATTCTTGTCTGTTCCCACAATAAGCTCTTCAAAGATGACCAATTTTTAAAAATCTGTGTGTGTTTTCTAGGCTACTGTGGTTTTTGTTTTAAACTCCACATTTTGGAATCAGAACAAGGCAGCTTGTTCTAACTTTCATGGGCTTTTATTGATTTATAACTGCTATGATTTATTACCTGCACTGTCTGATTTCATTTAACTAAAAACTCAGTCCAAACATAATGCTTTGTCACAGAAAACATCAAAGGCTCTTCTCCTCTTCCTAGGAAAATCTATCCTAACTAAGTAAATAAAGTCTGTTCCAGCAGGAAATAAATATTGAACACTATGGTATGGGCTGTGGAACCGGCAGCTGTTATCCCAAGGAGACGTAACTGACAGCTCCCTGCTTGCCTTTCAGCTCCTTTCAGATATAGGTCACAGTTCAACCATCACCAACCCAAGGTTTGGGCACTATTGGATCACGTGGTAGTACCAGATGCAGTCAGTTGAAGATGTTCTGATGATTCAAAGAGAACATATAATAGGTTATTTACTAAAGTTTTATGCTAGCTTTGAAGAACTAATGATTCCTGACCTAGCTTTAAAACTCTTCAAAAAATGAATACATTTGTATTAGAAGTGTTCATAGTGCTTAAGCATAACGTATCTATAATCATTTTTATCTTGTGTAGTCTGAAAGAAGATTTGCCATCATCTTGACATGGTGGAAATGGAGATGGGGTACTTGGGGCAATATAGAGACACTGTCTAAGCTTCTAAGAGTGGAGTTAGGAAAGCCAGTGGTTAGCTGGAGATTAAACTAGTCAGGTCCATGAATGAAAATAAGAGTTTCTTGATGCACAGTAACAGTCAAAGGGAAATTAAGGAAAATGTGGGCTTACTGCTCAATATGCTCACCTAGTGACAAAGGATACAGAAAAGGAAAAAGTATTCAATAACATTTTTCTCTGTCTTCACTGGTAAGGTCTGCTCTCAGGCCCCTTGAGTCTAGCATCTGAGTGTGGGAGAATGAACGCCACTCATATCAGAGGAAGATACAGTTAAGGAACCCTTAAGCACATTCAGCTCTATCAGATGAATCCAGTGATGCAGAGAGAACTGGCTAATTTAATTGACAGACCTTTCTCTGACATCTTCAAAAAGTCATGACAATCAGGGAAGATTTCTGCTGACTGCAAAAATGATGTTGTCACATTCATCTTCAAGAAAGGCAAAAAGGAGGATCCAGGGACAAACAAGCCAGGAACCTTCCTCTGATGACACCAGTTGGCATGGCACAGCTCATGTCAGCACAGATAAATGCTTTTCTTGGAAAACAGGTGTTGTCCTGGAAACGGCTCCTGACCTTTTTTAACTTCCAAACCACATTCAGGCATTGTTCAGGTTTTGTTCAGTTTTACTGTATAGATGTATCCAGTACCAACAGAGATGTAGCTGAGGAGATCCAAAGCTGAGTGCAAAGCAGTGTCGATGTAGCTAGCCTGTGCATATTAACTCAGGACTAGAGAACAGGCCCTGGTGCTGTTTAACTGAAATTAGAGATGTAGCCATTACTTCACATATCAGTTCAACACACGCATAGGCACTCTGGGGACAAGAACACACAGACAAGCAGATGGTAAATATTTTGCTCATCTCAAGTCAACTTCCACTCTAAACAGCAGAACATTCTTGAAACTGGTCAAAGGCCATTTAGCAGAAGACATGGAGGAGATGAACAACTGAAAGGGTGCTACTCATTGCTCTGTTTTCCATCCCTATATGTGTGATATACTTTCCAGAAGACTATTCAGACAGCAATTTATTCTAAAAGTAAAATTATTTTGTTTGACGGTTTTGTTAATCTTTAATAACTTGCTTGTTTTGTTTACTTGATTTATTGTTATTTAATAAATATTTGTCTTACAATAAAAACACACAGAGAATTCAATACAGACAATTGTAAATTTCCAAAAATAATATATATTCTGTTACAAAGTAAAACTTCCTCAGCATTCAGGTTCAGTATTGTTGCTCAAACAGGAATAATTATTTTTTTTTCTTTTTTTTTCAAGCCTATGAATGAATGTCCAGAAAAGTAATATTCATGGAGGAATCCAAAATCTAGCTTCAGAAACTGTTCACTAGAAGTGTCTTAGAGTAATAATTTAGTAATAACATAAAATGCTACAGCTTATAGAACAGCGAAGAAACTGTGTTCCTTTGGGCATGGGGAATGGCAATATTTGATGAAATGCACATCTTGCACTATGGACTGAAAGAAAAAGTATTGAAAGTCATGAGAAAATACAGTACAGTATTACAGCAATACAGTACAACACAATCCAGGTTATTGTCAAGACTATGCTGTAATGCTGCTTGCAATGGTATTATTAATAGAAAAAGGAGGCATTTGGCCGCTAGGTAAAGTGTATTCCCTCTTAACTGTATTCCTCCTCACAGAGTGGAAAAGTATGATCTGACCAATCTGTTGCTAGCAAAGTGAGACAGTATTTTTTGGTTAATGAATTAAATACCAGTTTCCTAGGAGACAGAGTGATGCACAAGAGGCAGTATTAGTACCCTTCTCTGGAGCATTGTTTGCTATACAGTATGCTCTCAAGCTACAATATTAAGCTCTGTTAATGGATCTGGGAATAGAAAATCTGGTTTTGTGTAAATATCTTGAATTGCTGAAGAGGACAGTTTGCAGGTTACTTATGCTAGCCTCTCATAGTTTCTGTCGAAGGAGAGTTGAGTGAGACCCAAGTACAGACTTTAATAAGGTGTTACTAGATGTCTGTGAGGTTATCTTGCTTGCATACACCACACAGGTACAATTGGGTGGGGCTTAATCTGCAGATCTGAGTTGGAATTTCCATGTTCTGAGGTGTACATTTATGCAGCTTTTGCACTGATGCTTCAACAGAATGTGAAACCTGTTTTCTTAATTATCCACAGGAAAGGGTACAATGTTGTATTCAAGAAGAAATATACTTTTCTTAATTGTTTTCTTTTAAAATCTTATACTTGCAAATGATAATGTAATTAGGAAAACATTCAGTTTGACTGTAATCATCCATCTTTCCTGTTATTTGGGAACAATTTATGTACTTACTGTAAGCTGGATTTGCAGAGATAAGACATATAGCTGTTTTTAATGTGCAGTTTATTATATTTATTGAACAAATTTCATGGTGTGTTAACCTCTGAGCAGTAAGATGCCAGGGAGTTTAATTTTCTTTGGGAAACTTCAAAAATCTCATCTAATTTCGTACACAGGAAAGCTAAGTCAAAGCTTTTGTTATAATGAACAGTGACAAGCCTGAATATTCTTGTTAGCTGTATAAATATCCTTCTGTATAAGTCTCCTTCTCTAGAGACTTTCAAGACTTGCCTGGATCTGTTCCTGTGTGGCCTGCCCTGAGTGTTCCTGTGTTGGCAGGGGGATTGGACTTGATGGTCTCCAGAGGTCCTTCCCAACCCTTACCATTCTATGATTCGATGATTCTATGAAATGATGTGACCTTCTAAAAGGTAACAAATTTTTTTTCCCTAATGAATTCTACAGTCTATTTTTAGCATGTTGGGGAAAAAAAAGCTGTTGGATCTATTCTGTATGTCCCACTACTATTTTAGTCAGTGATTCCTTCTTGTGCCATGATTTAGAATAGAAATAAGTAGTTCATTTCATCAAGTTCACCCTTGCTGTTCATTTTTTGGCACACTGTTACGGATATCCCTTCTAATTTGCTTCCTGTGGTAAAACATCCCCATTTTTTCAACTTCTTTTCAAAGACATTCTCATTGTCTTTATCATTCTTACCACCCTTTTACAAAAATCTTCAAAACCTGCTACCTGCTCTTTGAATTGACTAGCACTTCCAACAGTATTACTGATGAGATAATACCACTGATCTATTTAATTATACAACATATTGGTATAATTCTTCACATTATCCTTTCTCCCTGCATGTACATATTAATTAGACACCTTCAGTGAACTTTAACAATAATGTAACTAATAATTTGGGGTGCACTTATAAGCAGCTCTTTATTCAGTGTAGATTCTCCATCTCATGGTCCAGCTCACTCTTATTTGGCAAGGAGAATATAAAATGCAGAAGGAATTTATAAGTCTTACAACAGAATACATTTATCTTTATATGGATTATAAACCAACTCTTGTTTAGTTATTTGCAGATGTGAGTAGATGTTCTGTAGCCAGAATAAATTGTGTCTACTTTTATAAAACAAAACAAAAAGAAAAGAATTACCATGTAAATTTACAGAAAGGACTCAAGAAAACAGGTTAAGAAAGCAACAGATTTTGTAAACTCTGAAATTTAGTTTGGACTTAGTGGACTTAGTATGGACTTCAGTCAGCACACCAGTGACAGGAATTATGGAACTCATACAAATTTAGTTGCTCATCTTCCCTTCCTTCACTTCCTTAACTTATAGCACCTTCATTTTTTTAACAGATATTCATAGTAAGGAAGTTCTGTCAACTCAATTTGCAGATGAGGAACTAGAAGATGGGGTTAAGTGATGATAGTTTTCTGTAAGCAGTTATAAGCAACATACTATGGCATGTATAAACATACAGAATCCTCATGAAGTTCATTAAACATAATCTTACTTGAAGTAACAAAGACCTCAGCTGTGCTTCACAAGAAATGTCTTTGACACCTAGAGTTATAAAATCCAGGAAAAAAAGCTACTGAAGAAACAGTGGGGAACATCTGAGAAAGCTTAAGTATTTAAAGAGGTAAGGAAAAAAGTGAATAATGCTTTTTCAAAAAATACTTTTGCAAGCTCTGCTCATGCTTTACCATGAGATATTCATATATTTAGTCGAAGATCTTGGCCAATCATGTTCCAGATGAACTTAAACTGAGACAAGACTCCCTTGTCTGTGAGCTATTCTATAAATGAAAAATGTGCAACCAATATAATTATATTTTTCCAATTAAAACACTCAGTAAATTAAAAGTCATCGTTACCAACACTGAAGTGCTTTTGAACAACTCTTTGGGTGGTTAATCTAAAGTTCTGATTGTTTGAAACAAACATGACTTTCATATACTTGTTTTATAAAACCATAGATGTAGCTATTGTATTTGCTACATGGCACTTCTTTGATGCCCTAACATTTATGGTTCTTCTTCTTGCTACGTTTATCACCTTTCCAAAACATCTAGACAGAAATAGTTCAACATGCCAAGACTCTGGAAACAGGTATGCCCATAATGAGTTCTTCAGGGCTCTGTACGTGTCACTGTATGGAACAGGTAATATCTGTGAACACTATGTTAATTGCACAGATTACAAGAAAGGTTTTCTGTGAGTGCATTAAATTAAGCACGGAAGAACTGAGTATCACAGATAAGTAATGTCTACTTGATCCTTTATTCAACCTAAATGAAATAGTTACAAGTCCTGAATGTGAGAATAATTGTAAAGACACTTAAATTCAACTAATCTGTTTATGGACAGTAGTGTATTATTCCATTTCTTAAAAGACGAAAGCTATCTAGAGGTCATTATGATGAGACTGTATATCTTTAGGGACATTTGAAAACCCTAGTTTGGGTTTTCTTTAGAAGAGGGAATTAACAGTATCATGGAGTAAAACTCTGGTTTATAAGATCCTGAAAAAAATGGATTACTTATCTTCAGAAATCACTGGAACAAATCAGCAGTCATGTCTGTATGGGCACACATCTGAGCCCACTCATGGTCCTGCCAGCCCCAGTGGGGTGTTGCACAATAGGTAAGCAAGTTTGCATATTCCTGGTCACGGGTCTGATCCTTCCATGATTGCCTTTGCTAGTAGCAGACATAGTCCTTAGATGAATTCTTCCTCCTCCCCTCCACAGATAATAGGCTCATCCTGCAAAGTACACACATATTTTTATTTTAAATCATAGATACAAAAAGATTTTAATAGTAGACAGAAATATAATTATCTGGGGCTCAAAAGCTGTTAAGTGGCAAAGGGAAGAGAAAAATCTGTCCTTAATTATAAGGACTGGTATTCTCCAGCATGAGAACTGAAGCTTTGACTCATAAAATGCAAGGTGACTTGATTGAGATACAAAAATATAGAAATATAGGTTTAATTAACTAAGAGACTCATCTGATATTCAGGTTAGGGTAATTTCTGCAGTACACAGTTGATCTGTTTCGACTTTTTTAAAGTTTTCTTTTTGGCATTTTTTGGGTTATTTTATTTCCCCCCTTTTTTTTTTTTTTGGAAGGTGAATTATCAGTTTACTGTGTTTATCAGAGTAAATATCTGAGATAGCCACTGTCTAACAGGACATTGGATAATGAATAGTACTGACACTACTCTTTAATGCACAACCAGTCAAGGTAAGACTTACTGGAATAGCAACTGACAGTAAGACATAAACACAGAATGCAATATTCAGTACTCGGGGAGATGAAGAAGACCACTAATGGTTCCAGTGTTAGTGATTATGTATCAGAGACAATTTCTGTTATTTATTTTTGGCCAAGCAACATCTCAGAGCCTGAACAATCAAGCTCTTCACTGATTTAGTGTTCTCTTTCAGACTTCTTGCTAACGATCTCTTTAGTAAATATACATTTTATAGATGCAGTAGAAAACTGCAGTATAAAATCAAATCCATGCAGTGTATGGTGGCACAACAGTGCAATTTCATCCCATTGACTGAAAAGTTAGAATCCTGTCCAAGAGGAGTCAGATCAAAGTGTACAAGAAATTAATTGCTTTCTTCAGAAATTGTATGTCATTATATCTTCAATGTGTGATGCAGAAAGCAGGCTTTTCTTTCACGAGAAGCCTTCAAACAATTAGGGAAATAACTGCAATGTTGCAGTACAAAGTAGTGTATAACCACTTAAAAGCTCTTGTTAGTATTTCCTTGAATGATTGAGTAAAATATTCACACAGCAGTTCATTAAAAACAGGAGGAAAGTAAGATCTTCCCTGTTATCTAACTGAAAGATTTTCAGCTAGAAAAAAATATAAAGTAGGTATGGAATAAACTATCTAGGCAGCAGTAAAGTTTTTAAATGCCACATGCAAATATAAGTGCACAAACAGAATATGAAATCACACCTTAAGAAACAAAATAGCAAAGAGCGGGCAAAGACATTGATGAAAAAAATGGAAATCTCAAGAGATCATAACATAGAATAGTAGCAACAGATGATATAAAATCTCTGAGAAAAGATATACTGAGAAATATTCTCAGTACTATATGCAGGGCTAGAAAGAGTGTCATATGTGTCTGAGAAGCAGCATAAAGAAGAGTAGAGCCAAATAATTAGGAACGGGGGAAGCTTTAAGAAAAAATAGAACTGACATGAGGGAGGTAGTCTGTCCTAAGCAAATGAAATCTATTGATGACACAAAATAAAAATAGCTACAAGGAAGTTTTTTAACATATAATATGAAAGCCAACATGCTGGAAAGTGCACCATTTGAGGTGATTAATTTGGTAGTGAAGTTACAGAACACTGTACTTAAATAAAGTATGATTATATAGGGTAAATCAAACAAAATTCAAACAAGTTACATCAAGAAAAGACTGAATTAATAGGATCTTATTTAAACAGGTCACAAAAAAAAACCAAAACCAAAAGCCAGAACAAGATCATATATATGAGTGCTTCTGTGCAAAGAATTGAAACTTGAAATAGAAGATAGATAACCTGTAATGGCTGTTTTAAACGAGGATGTTGACAGGCAGGCTTTCAAAAGGAAGGAAGATGCTCAGTGAGACATAAAAATTATGCCTATATGGGACACAGGCACAGGCTCTAACTCTATTGCAGACAATTCTCTAGAAGAATTCAGGGAGTTGCAGAATCTGGAGATCACTTTAGCAGCAAGCACATGGCCTGGAGAAAGATCATCTGGAGAAAGGAAGGAAAAGGGTTAAACCAGCTCATCTTATATCAAGAAGTTCCTAAGTACAAATGACACGAGTGTACCAGTGTTGGCAATTTAGAGAAGACAATCCCCAAAGTTTTCCAAGACCAGGTGATACTCACAATATATACTAAAGGAATTCAAATACTGAACTGTTCACCTAATAACTAAAATATGTAACCTCCAGATGAAAGCAATCCAGAAGACATGAAAAGCTGTCACATTTGTAGCCAGACTTTTATAGGGCCTATAGAGGGTTTTGAAGTGATGGACTGGTAAGTCTATTTTGTATACTTCACAGTTTGTTCTAGTAGAGGTAGTAGACATGTGAATAGATGTCATAGAAAAGATCATCATGTGTTTTGAAGAGAGAAGTTACACAAAATACATCAATTCCATTTAGGAATTTAAATTAGGACTATAGGAAATTTTAATTTTATGAACTATACTTTTAATTTTAGGAACTATACTTGTATTTTTAAAATGTGGTTCTTGACATTCAGGGTCTTTGAAGTATTTTTTTTATGAAGCTAGATTATCTTCTTGTAGGTCCTCTTGTGGTTAACAACAGGTTCAAGGGAAGAAGAAAACCAATAGAAATAAATATTTATGAAAATGGGAAAAGTTGCCAGAGACCTACACTGGACTTGTTTTAGTCACCATATCCATGAATGTCTTAGGAAAGAGACTGAATATAAAAGGTAACAATGTTTTCTGATGATGCAAAGTTGAGTAACAAAAATAAAATGATTTCTGAAATGGAGAACCTTTCAAGAAGGACTTTACTAAGAGCATCACAAGTGTTATGAAAGGAGTGGAAAGGGAATTTTTATAATACATGAGCAACAAACCAAATGAAATCATCCAGCAACAGTTTTAAAGGTATCAAAGGAGGAACACTGTAATAAAATGTAGAAATCATTGCTTCTAGTTATACTGGAAGCCAGAGGTTCAGATTCGTTCAGAAAATAGTTAAGCAAAATTGTTGGGGAAAAATAATAAAGACCTATTTATTAGGTCTTTATTTAATGATTTGCCTCAGGAAGCTGTTAACTTGCAGACTGCTCAAACATGGGAAATGGTAATGATGGAAAGTATCACTTCAGACTTGCCTTATCTTCATATTCTCCTCTACCCCTCTATTCTTATCCACTGACAAAGATGTAACACTGATTAGAATGATCTTGGACTTCATGCAATATGATCCACTTTTCTGAGGAATTAGAGAACAAAGTAAGAAATAGTCTGATGAAAGTAATGGGACAATATAGTATTTTTGGCCTGATCTTATGTCAGAAGGTCAGTGAACCTGAATACAGAAAATACAGGTTCTAGACTGCAATACAGGTTGGTGTTACTCAGCTTTTATATACCGAAAGTGATACATTACTTAAAACCATCTTTGTGACAGTTTTGCTTCCCACTCTTAATCTACCTTGTCTACTTAAAATGTGCATTCTGCAGAATAGAGATTGTTCCTTTCTGTATGTCATAAAGGGTGAATCTAGATCTCTAATTGCCATGAAAACCTTTACTATGAATAATATATTTTCTGTAGAACTGATGTTGTGATAAATTAATCTGAAAGGCCTTTATTTCCTTTAAAATAACCAAATTCTTTATTAAGAGGCTTTTTGCCTCTTCCTTCTTACAAAATACTTAATATGAAATCATCCATTTTGTTTCTGATCTCACCCAAGATCCTGTGCTGTTTCCAAATGGGTCAGGAGCAGATGCTAGGGAAATTAATTTTAAGAAACTGTTTATATTTGGCATTACATTTTCTCTGGCTTCAGAGCTCTTGAGTGCAATGTTGCATCCAAAGTGCTTCATTTACCAGCTTTGATGGACTTGCAATAAATTTGCCTTGGCTTCTTATGAGTTCCAGAACACACATAAACATGAAGCTAAGAAGCTCTTTTGCTATTTTATTTTTTTTAACTTGCTGAGTGAAATTAACATTGGGTGTGCCTTGGCTTGTAAAAACAAAAGCATAAACAGACATCCCCCTTTCAGCTTCTGTACAGAGTCCACAGACCTCTCTAGGAAAGATGTATTGTTATTTGTTCCATCAAGGTTGGATCTATGCCCTGATCATTGTGTTCGCTTTTAAATATTTGTACACTTGGTGGAGGAGTGAATACTGCAGATGGAACACATTCACTTTCCTAATAATTTTTTTTAACTCCTTTTAGCACCTGGCTATCAATAAGCAAATGGCCCAAGAAAAGTAAGGAGGAACAAGGCGCCTTGGAAAAGATACCTGTAACACACAGGAATGATGCTCAGAAATCCTGTTGCAGGTTGAACAAGAGAATTTTCACCAAGACTCAGATTCTCATATTGCTTTCAGTTCATCTGAATTTGCACAACTATGTGGTGTATTCTTTGAATTTGTATTTCATTAGCATAACTCTACTGACACGAATGAAGTTAGTTTTAATTTATAGCAGTGTGAATGAGACTTGAATCAGACTTTTTCATTTCAAATATGTTCTGCATTGATGGATATTAATAATGAAGATGGCATGATCTAATCAACTGCTGATCTTTCTTATCACTGATAGGAACAGGACAAATAATCTTAGCTTTTGCCTCATTTTAATGGTGCTAAGGAGCTAATAAATGAATAGGGCATAGTTCTGTTCTTGCTATATTACGGTAACAGTACTGTAGCAAGTTCTTGGGTTGTTTAAAACAAGTTCCTCCTTTCTACACACAAAGAGAAAAATACCCGAGTCTGGCTAAACAAAGTTAATTGTTGGATGCTTCTTACATCAGCAGTAGTTCCAAAAATTCAGCTTCAGGTTTGAATAATATCTATCATGGTAAAATTAGGTTTGCATCTTGAATCTATGGTTCATTAATGAATTAATGCTAAGACAAGAGGGGACCTAAAGGAAATGTGGTGCTGCAAATGCATTGTAGGATGGAGCATCGCTATGTTCATTTTTAAGGTTTGCTGATTAATTCCTTCTTTTCACAAACAATACAGTATTCCTTTTTTGTTTCATGGGTCTTTACATCCAGTAGTTACTACCCTTATTACCTCACTGAATTTTATGATTGTAGAGATTTCCAGATGTGGCTGTTTCTATTAGTCCTTCTCTTCCTCTTATCTTGTCTCTAGTTGCTCATTCACCCTCTTCCCTTCTTCACTATTTAGTTGATGATAGCCCACCTGCTTCTCAGGAACTACTTAGCACTGTGTCCAGGGAAGCAGCACTTCCACCTTGAAATACCGTTATAGGAGGAAAGATACCAGAGGGGCTTCACAGACAAAATCTGGAACGTGACTGACCGGGATTGCTCAAGTAAATAAACAGTAAATCTGGTGGCTTTCTATTAAACTGTCATGTGGTATATTCCTTGAGAGAAAGGGGACAGAGAAGAGCTTAAATGAGAACAGTGAAAGAAAGATGGGAAGGAAGGGCATATTCACACAATCTGTCTCTGCTGCCAATACAGCAGTCTATTTCTCCTCAGCAGTCGTACTTACATAGTTTGCTTCCCAAGAATGAAAGCACCTGTTAAAATGTTCAGCAAAGGCTGAACAGAAACCCTCCAGATCAGCTTCCTCTTAAGCCAAGTTTGCCAAAACTTAAAAATTCATTCTGCTTCGATAAAAGACTCCTAATTTGATATGCTGTTAGACTAGTATGGAACTAATCCTCTGAGTCAGATAGATTTTAAAATGAAAGGGATAGTTTTTAAGAGATGAAAGAATGCTGCATATTTGTGTGACTAATAAAAATGTAAGTCCGCATTATAATTATTAATACAGAGGGGGAAAATGTCTTTGATAAAGCAATAAACTTGGATGCTCAAGTAGGGTTTGTTTGTTGTCTATGAATGTCAGTTCCTGTGAGCTATCAGATGCAATAAAGCATAAAATTGTGTTTGATTTACATTCACATGGTCTAATATCATACAGTAAGTGGCACTGAAAGCCACAAGGCATATCTTCTAGGGCTGGTAATTTCATTTCAGTATTTTTGGATTACTGATGGAAAGTTATGGATTAGAAGAGATATCAATGTATGTGAACTTTTTAGATAAAGTACCAGACAGTACTCTCCCGAGATAAGGAAGTTAATAGATATAACCTTGAATTTATGCTTTTTTTAAGTGCTGGGTAGCCTGTATATTCTTTGGTTGTAGAATTTTGTAAAACCATGTTAAAAAAGTTTTGAACTGAAGAAAACAATTAACAAAATAAGAATTACATATTTTTGAGCATTTGCTGTTCACTTGCTTATGGAAGGAACATATTTAAAGTGTTGCATTAGTCTTGATGCAAATAGGATAATTAAATGAAAAGATACATCAGCACCAAAATTCATCAAGGTAATCTATTTTGCTAACACACTTTTGCAAATTAGAAAGTCAGGGGGGACTACTGTAATCATCTAGTCTGACCTCTTCATACTACAGGTCATGTGACTTTTATGAATTAATTCACATTTTCATCTAGCACTTATCTTTTGGAAAGGCATTCAAACTTGATTTTAAAATACCTAGCTAAAGTGACTCAATTTGAAAAGTATTTCCTCAGTAGCAGAGTTTTGTACATGGTCAGTATTTTCCCTTAGTCAGGTATCACTCATACTTCTATGTACACCTTTTCACAAGTGTACTTATTTATACCATCAAGGATCACATGAAGCTTTCTGGCTATGGATCTGAGATAAGAGTGTGTGTTTAGCTGATTACTCCTGATCTTTGGATCACCTGCCAGCTTCTTCAAGGTCACTGAAAGATGAGTGTAATAGAACCAAGAATTGACTGTAGCAATGCACAGGCTCAGTGATGATTCTTTGTCTACCATTTAATTCTGAGATCTGTTAGTCCATTTGTAATCTTTATACTGTGTGCCATATTGATCTTTTACTATACTGTCTTCCTAATCAATGTGCTGTATCAATCAAAGCAACTGTGTTACAGTACTCTAGGAATACCAAATTTACGTAGTTTATAAGTCTACATAATCAATTATTTATGCCTTTATTGATCACACTTGTAAACTTGTTGAAAAGATAATGAGCCAAAAGATATATTTTTCATAAAAACATGTTGTTTCTTAATATTTATACCTTTTTAATTCAATTCTTTACTACTGGTGAGGGAAGAAATAAAAAGTACTCCATGTCAAAAAAAAGGCATTACTTGTTTCAGACTTTATGGAAGTAAATATTGGAAGCAAACTTGGAAGCAAATATTGGGATTATGAACCAACATTTTAACATATAAACCAAACTGGAGTGTGAATGTGGTTGTCTGCTTCTGATCACCAAATGGTCATGCTCTGAGTCTTTTCACCACTAGCAAAGACCACAACAAGATCCTTAAACACATCTCTTTTCATGTACCAAGTTGACCTGCATTCCTACATTCTCGGGAGAGTTTAAACCACTTCTTAAAACTCATACCTCATCTAATATATTCTTAGATGTTTTCACTAGTTGCAGTGTCTAATCTTTATTCATGATGCTGGCAAATTCTACCTTTCTCATTTATGTAAGATAGGTGCTGATCTTACCTGCATGTCTGAGTATATCTCACTCTTAAATATATTTAGCCTAGAAGTCCACTCAGCTTCCCTGTGGAAAAGGGAACTTTTTTCTTTGTTTTACAGTGAACTAAATCAAAGAGATCGGGTCTATAGAAATAGATGCAGATAGACCAGGTGTAGGTATGCTACATTAGACTTTGAAGGCACTAGAGAAGGCTGTGCACAATAAAGAACAATTCAGGAACCTAAAGTACTGTCTGGAATGAATATCTACCTCTCTATTATGCTTATCTGATGGAGGTAGAACCCCATCACATTAGTTCCTTCAGTCTTACAGGGGTGCAAACCCTGTATGAAATGCATAACTGAGCAAGGTGAGCCATTTCACAATGGAAGTGGTGCTTATACCAGACTCATTGAATTATTCAGCTAGGAAGTGAACAAATTACTTGAATAAATGGAGGGTTTTTTCAATTGGGGAGGGACAAGTCCAGACCTACCTCTTCTCTTTCAGGAAGTAGACACAGGGCAGAGAATGAAAATAATTCAAGAAGCAATGATCAGAAGCCAGGAATCCTATCACACTGTTTAGCTAGCACTTCCAAGCTCTCTGGAAATGCTTTCTGCCAGCTCAGATCGATTTGGAATACCTAAGGGTCAGTTGCGGTCTTGAGATCCCAAGTTGAACGTTTGCAACAACCTCAGCACAGGGAGTCTGCACACTAGACTCAAGCCTACAGTGAGCTCTCAGCAGTCTTCAGATCCGATGAAACCCTGCACTTGTCTGATCAGTGCTCTTAAGGATTGTCCCATGAGGGTTAAGTCCTCTGGTTTAACCCCATACTCACCCTAGCTTTCAAAGAGGTACAGACAGCTTCATTAGTCACCCGTTTTTAATGGCTTCTTTCATCCTGTGTTGCCTTCCACAGCAGCCTTCCACTGCCTCTAATCTACAAGTATCTTGACTATATATGGTATTTAATGTAAAAAGGTCTAAAGAGAAATGTTTGTGCAAGACGGTGGGAAACCGAGGGGAAGCAAAGTTGGAAGAGGGGTGGACGAACCAGGAGCAGGGTTGGGAGCAGAGATATGGGGATGGAGAGGCGTGCAGGGATGCTGGGGGG
>JANHFX010007328.1:0-44694 GCA_027560015.1 Chloroceryle amazona
CAGGGAGAGAATTAATACTACAAAATTAATTGTTTCATGGTGAGACAGCATTTTACACAATTCCCTGCACTCAGAAACTTCTAAAATACGAAAAGACAGAGACTCACAATAATATTTTTTCTCCTCTAATTTCTAATGAGTTTGGAGTGCTATGCATATGCTTGTCACTAGTTTCATCTGTTTGGGAAAATGAAATTATGGGGGCTTCAAGCTTCACCAAATACACAACCAAAAGTATGTTTTCCATATCCAGTTGAAAAATGTAAGTGCAGTGGTACTAGTGAGTGTACCTCAAGGAAAACTGTTTTAAAACTATCTAGTATGGGAAAAAGCTGCGGTAATTACTGTAGAATTGTTCAATGAATAGTACAGCAATTAACAGCACCATCGATTCACTAACCAAATAAATTGATATGGTTCTCAGTAACTCAAACACAACCAGCAATTTTTATTGGAGGAGGAAGTCCTGCCTTGTTCTGAACTAATTACTTCTGCTTTCAGACTCTCCATCAATCTCTTTCTTGAACTCCATTTCAGGCAATTACTACATCTGTAGTAAAAACAGACTGCCAAAAATGACAGGTAGTAAAAACTACCCCTTTTAGAGAAAATTACTTTGCAAATTCTGCTCTTTTGAGTATTAAATCCTCATTTTTCAGGAACAACTACCGCACAGGAACTTTAAACTACCTGACAAGAATTTTTGACAAGCTTGGTGTCTAAGAACGGTTTGAAGAATGACAGTTTGCGTGACACTGCTGAATATTTTTGCATGTGATTATGGGAATTGTGTCTTATTCGGCATCTTAATTGTGATACAAGCATCAAAAATAACAATCACTGCCAAAAATAACAGCCTCCTGTTGGAAATCCATACCCTGGCTTTCCAGTCATGTGCAGGTGGTTGCCTTTACTACACCATGTTTCACAGTTACTTAACAATCGATTATTTGACACCTCCATTCTATAGAGGATTTGATGGAAAACAGTGAGCATGGCAGAGTTTCAGGCCAGCAAGGCATTTAACCAAAGGGGAAATGCCACTGGCTACAGTAAAGTAGTAAATACAGCACAGTGCCTGCTTCAGAAATAAAGAACTCAGACTGTTTGGGAAGTTTGCTCAAGTCAGGGCTTATGTCCACGTAACAGTTGGATATAAGACACATTTTAACCTGCTCATCGGGGACATTCAGGGCTATCTTGTGTTCTCTGGTGTTTAAACAACTTAGCAAGTTTTCTGTAATGCATATAGCCTTTCAGAGAGCATGTGTTGCTGCTGTATAAAAACATTCAGGTCTTTAACAATTCCTTCTAAAGAACTGCCATCACCTATATTATACAGCTTGTCTTACATTTGATAGATGACATGTTACAATGAAATAGATACTTGTCCATGTAATTCCTTCGCCGCGCACTTGAACAATGATTATAATATGCGTTGCATTTTAAATTATCTTCCATTATGTTTCATGTGTTGTACAGATTTCAGTTGGCATTTGTAAGGCAGCCAGAAAATTACAGCAATTATTGAAAATTATTGTGATATAAAAGCAATGTGCTTCCCCCCTCCTCCTATCAATTTTCTTTGTATTGGTATATAAAACAGACTGCTGCTTCAGCACCTAGGGAGACAAACTATATTTTTTCTTCTCAACTATTAACTGTGCAGAGAGAATCAATTCTACTTAGTTTTATAGCCTTGATACGCAGTCAATATTAATTCTGAACTTTTTTTTTAAGATTATGCTTTTAACTATTGTCCTGGGTTCAGGTTGGGTTAATGATCAGCAGCAGCTGCTGGCCCAAGCAGTTGGGAGGGGCCACAGCCGGGATAAACAACACAGCCAGCCAATGGGTTATTCATTTCCACACTGAGTCATGCCCTATATAAGGAGAGGGCTGGGCCAGGGTTGGGGCACATGCTTTCAACTTGCTTCAGTGTGTAGCTTTGATATGGCCGGAGCGGGGGAAGTTGTTAACTCAGGTACAGGTAGAGCCTTTCTGGATTCTGTTACTTGTTTTGTGTATTATTTTGTTAGTACTATCATTAGTATTGTTGTTTTCTTCTCTCTCTCTGTTGTTTTATCAAATTGTCCTTATCTCAGCCTCTGGGGCTTTCTTCTTCCTCCTGATTCTTCCTCACAACGCCCAGGAAGTGGGGGGGAAGCAGTGGGTGAGCAGCTGTGTGGTATTTAACTGAGGCAGAGCTTAAACCTATCCTGCTGTTTATTTGACTTAAGCTAGAATTTTAGATATGTTTGTATATAAATGTGCACTCATTTTCATAAGTCAGTTCTTTAAAAATATAATCTATTATTAATTTTGTTATTGCTTTTCTGGTTTAGACTGAGGAGACTTTTAACAACAATTTCTTTGACCAATCTTTCTTATTACTTAATCTTAATGGCAAGGACCTGTCCTATAAACTCATCTATCTATAGTTAAGTTTACATTCGTGTGTAGTTTCTTAAGACCCTGTGGGTACACTGATGTATGTTAAGTTAAACATTCATGTGCTTATAAGAACAAGGTCTTATTTTGCATGGGCTTTCTTAAATACAGACCACTAAGACTCCATTGTGTTCCTTTAAGGGGAGAAACAATTCAAAAGTGTTTGAAAAGAGGATTACTGTTTTTCATAGCATACATAAACAACAGTAATAATTTTCATCCTGTACGCTTAACTATAAAGCAAAATTTGTAATGCAAATGTCTGAACTATAATATAACAAACTTGTACTTTGTGTGTTCCTGTGAGTTTAATTGAATCTGACATTGTAAATGGCAGGAATTTTAATTACTTAAAATAATATCTGTATTATGATCTAACAAACTAGTTAAAGAGGATGTTTGATTATGATTCAATTCCACATATTTCTTTTTATGCTTAGAAAAGCAAATACATGCAATGTCTTTACTGTGACAAGAAGGTGTCTTATGCTAGTTGCTGGAAAAACAAACTAGAAAAGATCTAAATAGAAAAGTTATGTTAAAAGAAAACAATTTCAAAATAAAACCACAAAAAAAGAAATAATTCCTGTTGAAAACCTTACTTAAGCTCTATGTCATATCCATTGAAACAGCTACCCCAAAAAGATAGCTAAGAATGTTCTCTGATGTGGGATACTGGAGTAAGCAATGTCATGATATTACAAAGTCAGGGCTTTAAATTAAGCAGGGCTCTTATTTATTTACCTTTTCCTTCTGTTGTGGTTTTCTCTCTGAACTCTTTCATTTTTTTCTTCTTAAGTTATAACTTAAAAAAAAGGCCATCAAGAACACAAATGAAGCATAACTTGCCCATTACCTTAATTTGAAAAAGCCAAGCACCCCAGTTGCCTGCTTAATATCAGTCAAGGCATTTTCTCTCTGTTCAGCATCCTTAGGTGGATATAAAGGATACTGTGACAGTAGGAAGTGATGCCAGAAACTGGAGGTTAACTGGAAGCAACTAAAGTCATGGCTGAAGATTGTAGCTTCCACTAATTCCAGCTGATTATTTTGACACAATTTGCAGCACTAACTATACCAGTTAAAATACTGGTCTTCCTCCTGCACACTTTTCAATGTTTCTGGAGACCTACCTTCACTTCAGCCTTAACTCCTTCCACAGCAGGATAACTCTTGCAGTTAAACCTGTGTTTTGTACAAAACAATGTTGGCTGTTACTTGTTACAGCAACTGGTCACCAGTGTTAAGGCAATTTTTGGCATTAGATGCAATTTTCTCTTTGTTTCTGAAGAAAGGTGAAGAAACATTACAGGAAAATAAACGCTGCAGGGGAACGAGCTTAACTGTGCTCTTCTCTCCTCACTATGTTAAAAAAAACCAAACCAACCAACAAACCTCAAACCTAGATATTGGTGCTGGTTTAAATTATTATTTTTGCAGAAGCTCAGTGGTGTCCTAGGTATCAGATGGAGCCTGTCAGCCTGAAAAGAGTGAAGAAATTAAGTGCCGGCTTTGAGAAACAGCTCAAAGCAGTTGATATACTGAAGGGCTTGTACTCAAAGCATCTTTTCTCTCTTGTTATTTGTCTCCAAAATCCCCCCTTTTCAATACATTTACTTAATGACTGGATTGAGAGCAGCCCTGTGGAGGAGGACTTGATGGTGATGGGGTATGAGGAACTGAATATGAGCTAGCAAAGTGCACTTGCAGCTCAGAGAGCCAACTGCATTCTGGGCTGCATAAAAAAAACGTGGCCAGCAGGTTGAGGGAGGTGATTCTGCTGCTCTGGTGAGACCACACCTGAGTATTGTGTCCAGCTTTGGGGTCCCCAGTGTAAGAAAGATGTGGACCTGCTCAAGTGGGTCCAGAAGAAGGTCACAAAGATGATCAGGGGATGGAGAGTTGGGAGTTCATCAGCTTGGAGAGGAGGAGGCTCTGGAGAGACCTTACAGCAGCTTTCCAGTACTTAAGTACAGAAAAGATGGGGAGGGACCTTTTATCAGAGAGTGTATTGATAGGATAGAGATATTGATAGAGTCTATTGATAGGTGGTGGTTTCAAACGGAGAAGGTAGACTTAGATCAGATATTAGGAAGAAATTCTTTGCTGTTAGCAGGGTGACACTGAATCAGCTTGCTCCGAGAAGTTGTGGATACATCATCCCTGCAAGTGTTCAAGGCCAGGTTGGATGGGGCTTGAAGCAACCTGGTCTAGTGGAAGGTGTCCCTGCATGTGGAATTAGGGATAGAACTAGAAGAACTTGTAAAGTCCCTTCCAACCCAAACCATTCTATGGTTCTATGACTTTGACGTTAGCTGTACTCAAGTCTGCACATGTCATTGAAGCAACACTTGAGACTGACAGATGCATAGAGAGGTGGACACTACAGCTGTGTCAACTCTAGCACAGGAAGTCTGATGCAGTTCGCAGCCTCTGTGCAAACTCCTGAGCTGATGTGCAGCAACACAGTACTCAGAGCTGTGCTCCAAAGAACAGCTGAAATGGCTGTCAGGACAGCTGCTCAGCCCCCCCATTCTGCTTCACCAAATGCTGGAGGGACAGAGCATCCCTGGAGTTGGTCTGGCTCCCACTCCTGCAGTACTTCTCATTTATACAACCGCACGGGGAGAACTATACAGCACTTCATATATTTTTGTCTGGGGAGGAGTGAAAGGACAGTTGTGATGCACTGATGGCTATTACTGAGTCTAACCAGATGAGCAGATGTTGCAGAGCTGCTTAATAGTATGGTTTAAAAATAGACATTTATTTATGCTGGCGTTAGTTGCCATGGGTAAGTCTAAACTGTATTTGGCTTTCTTTTTTTCTAAACAGTGCTTTGAGTTATGTGAACTCAAAAAAAAAAATAGGCAGAAACCAGCCATGTTGCACTAAAATATTTATTTTTTAAATGTGAAATACTGCTGACAGAAATGTGCAGTATGGCATATGCACAATCAGGCAGTGTGACGAAGGCTAAGCTACCGGTGTCCTGCATCTGTCATTCATAAAGGAAACTATCTGCTCAGTATATATCAATATAGGTTACTATAGTAACACAGAGCTTTTATTTTTCTTCGGGTTTATTGTGTAGAAGCCAAGAAGCATGTTCAGACACTGAGTGCATTCATAGTCCCATAGAAATGTCTGGTGACTGCTTTCTCTGGGGCACTTCTAATAGACTTGTTAACTGCTGAAGACCTCAACCTATGCTGAACAAGTACAGCAACAATGAGCAAACAGCCCTCATAATGATAACACACAATCATCATCCAGGCTTGTATCCATAGCTCTGCAAAAACTAAATATGTCAAAAAAGGGGCAATTAAGTAAAATCACTGTTGTCATTTCCTAGGGTAAACTCAAGGGACAAGATCCTACAGCCAGGACCTTTTTGTGTTTCCCTGCTTGCTCTCGAATGGCAGAAATGGAGTAATCCCCCCCCAAAATGTGGAATAACACCACCACTTTGCTACATACGAGGTTCTGACCTTGCCCCCTGTCACTTGTTTTTACAGTTTAGTGATACAGCTTTGTTATAAAAATCATGAACTGATTTTTGTCAGCTTCCCCTGGCTGATACTGCAGAAACAGTTAAATACCCTGGAAAGACTTTCTTACAAACACATCCATCATTTAAGACTCATCTCTTTTCAATTCCCTTTAAGCACCATTCAATTTTAAAACTGAAACTTTGTAGGTAGCTTCAGGGCATCATAGACAAGACAAACAGAAAGCAATAGTGCTCCCAGATTGTATTCGCTCTTACCAGGCAAGTTATGCAGCACCAGACCTAAAAATACAAACACAATCTATTTAAAGCATCATTATATTTGCTCATTCTTTCGTTTCCTAGCTGTGTTGTGGCTGAGTTCAGGAACAAGTCTTCGATCTTGTGGCTCTGTGGTTACAGGAAAAAGGCAGCCAAGGATCAAATTTTAGTTTTATGCAGCTGTACTGCAACACTTTGGGCACTCTGGAATTAGAGGGAAAAAATTAACTAGACTTTGATTTCCTGCAGTGGACTGCATTATGGCAGGGGTAAAGGATCGTCTGTGGTTAAGAGACTGGGTGCACACTTAGAGGATGAAAGTTTGGTTCCTGAATATTGCAAAGGCTTTTGTATTTCCTTGAGCAAATTACTTAGGGCAAGGCTGTCAGAATTAATGAATGATTTCATCTTCCTCCAGATGAGGTTACCCACTTGGAGACAATTTAACGGACCTTGATTTTCTGGGAAATATTGAGAATTGGCATCTCCCCCAAATAAGGTCCCTTTGTTTCCAGTTTGGCAGTCCAGGTTTCCTCCTCACACTGCCTTCTGAATACCAAGGCCAATCTCACTGCGGCTCAATTGCCTACCTCTAATGAGAGAAAACTTCTTTTATTTAATTTTTGTCTGCTTAGCTGCAAATCCCATTTCATGTGCCTGGTGTATAGTGTTTGGTATCGAGCTCTCAAGTGTTATCTGAGGGACTGGCAATGTTACTCAAGTACAAGTATCTCAGTACCATAATTTTGATATGTATATTTTTCAGTGCTTTATATTGAAAAATACTGTACACCTGCATCCAATTTGGGCATGGTATAGTTTTCATAAGGAAAACAATTGGAATGCTTCAGAAGATTTTTCTTGCTGTGACACTGGGATTTTGTCAGGTTCCCTTCCCTGCCCTCACTGCTGGGGCCACAGTTCAGGCTCTGGTCAAAGGAGCAGATGGGTACTATCACCTCCTTCCCACCTGAGTGAACGGTGTCCCAGAAAACACACTTCCACTGCTAGAAGATTAGCAGATATTTTAGTGCTCACACTTCTGCCACGCTCTCCTGCTTGAACAGGAGGATGCCTTTGAAAACAAGCACTTTGAAAAGCATTAATCTGCTTTAGCACACTTCAGTACAATTGAAATCCGGTAAGCTGAAATATGTTACAGTTTAACAGAAATGAGAGGATTTGAGGAAAATAAGACTTTATCTCATCCTCTTCTTTACTGACCTCAGTGAAGCATGGTCCTCCTAGCTTACTCCCTGTAGCACACCCTACGGGAAGCTCTGGGTAGGAAGCCAGATGCAGGACTGGAAGATACTACAGAGTTCTTCCCGGGAAGAAGCGTGCTCTGGCTAGACGTGTGGGGAGCTGCTGGCGGCTGTGGTTAATGGCTTCTAACTAAGCCTTGGCCCTGCAAACTGCTATCTAAAATAAATGCTATTTCTCTGAAGCTTTTTACCATTTCCATGGCAGTCTTCAGGGCTAGATCGGAAACAGCTCATGCAACGCTTCGCCCTGTGACCTGCCATTCTCACTGCAAAGGCATAAATAAGCTCTGGGATCACTCAAGAAAAGAGTCTGGTATTTCAGGGGAGCAGGGTTCTTATTCCTTAAACTTTAGCAGAAATAAAGCTATTTAGTGAGGAGTAATTTATTGCGATCATTGCTATTGGTTTTAATTCAGTGGAGGTAAAGAGAGCAGATCCCCCTGTCCACTTCCATTTAACTTGTTATGCATGATCCGGTTGCTGAAACTTTGCTAAAATACTAAGCAGTCCAAATGCTTTACTGTGAAGCATTAAAAACCTAATGGTCTTCACCTACTAACTTTTGATTTCTCTTCTGAAACGCAGGGCTTTCTAGCAGCTTTGTTTAAATTATCTGAGCTTTGAGAGTGCTTAAGCTCAGCCTCCAACTGACCTTGTTGTACAAAGCATCGTGGTTTTTGGCGCTAAAGCCACAGTCTGAAGCCTCCTCCTTGTTGTGTGCTGCGCTGTATCTTTCCAAGAGCATCCCCTAGATATTCTCAGACCATTTCCTGCTCCAGTGCAGGTGCTTGGCCAAAAGTTCATTCTCAAGGAAGCAGTGCAACAAATTATCCCTTCTTCCAAACAGAAGAGCAACCGCAAAATAATCTACAGGTTACACCAGGGGCTCTTGGGAGATGGGTAGAAGTATGAAAGATTTGGAGGTTCTGGCTTGGAAACATGAGAAAAAAGTGACCTTCTAATCACCATGTGATCATACCATGCATGCCTGCAGACATCTGGCTGACCGCATATAATTGCTTCCTGTAAAAAAAGTGAAATTAAAACTTGTGAGCCTCAGGAAACTTTAATATTTCAACATTTTGCTGATTCCAAAGCAGGTGGCAGCTGAAACAATGCTCTCCTCTTTAGTTTAATGCTCACCCCACTCAAAGTGAGTATCTAGACTCTCCCTGGCCATATTTTTGAAAAGAAAAGGTTAGCTTAATGAAATTTCTAGTAGAAAAAAAATGTATTTTCACAGAATTGCAGAATGGTAGGGGTTAGAATCATCTAGTCCAACACCTAAAGCAGGTTTGCCCAGAGCAGGTTGCACAAGAAAATGTCCAGGTGGACTTTGAAAGTCTCCAAAGAAGGAGACTGCACAACCTCTCTGCACAGCCTGTTCCAGGGCTCTGCCAATCTCACAGGAATTAAGGTTTTTTCTGATGTTGGAGGTGGAACTTCTATGTTCCAGTTTGCACCTTGTCCCATCACTGCCCGTTCTGATGAAAGCTGCAGTCCACAAAGTCAGCTCTTGCTTTTAATTTTTGAATTGCCTTGCACAGAGTGTATCTTTTGGTACATTTCTGCATTCTTGAATGATTTTTTTTTTACAGAGAGAAGTGAAATGACAATATTTTAAGGGTAAAAACATCCCCAGGAGCTCACTGCGGGAGCAGTACCATTACTCCTCATTGGTGAGTGATTCTGTCCCACCTTCCCCCACAGTGTGGGAACTGCCGCCCCTCTCCTGGTGGAAGGTACGTGGTCACCCCATATCCTGCAGTGAAACAGGAGGAAAAGGGGACAAAACCCAGCTTTGGTTACTTGAGAATATAAGAAAGCTTAGGGAAAGAAAATAAACCTTTAATTAATGGGAAATAGCTTACATTTTTCCTAATATGCAATGCACAGGGAAAAGTGGTGTGTGTATTGTGATCTTCTATCAACTTTCTAGTTTAAAAAAAAAAAATCTGTCTCTATACAGAGAGACTTTCCCAAAGCGAGTACCTAGCATTAATAAAATCATGAAATACATGTTTTCTTAGGGGATTTGTTGTTTGTTAGGTTTGGGGTTTGTTTTGGTTGGTTGGTTTTTTATCTTGAAGAACAAAATCTTCCTCACAGAAAAATACAAAGCTAAAATGTTCATTTGCATTTCAAGGATAAAAACACTCATGTTTCCCCTCAGAAGACAACCACTGTTACAGAGTTGGAGGTGTAAAAATGCATTATGTTCCTCCCTCTTTTTATTAATTTTTTGTACGTATATCATTTAGTTCTATGTATAGATACTTATAATGAATATATATAAAAATTACATTACAATAATACACATATTACCAGATTACAGGTTAGAATAAATCCTAGTTTAGCATCTATGACTGTCTGGCACATGCTGGGGTAAGAAAAAAATTGATCTGTGAGGTTCCTAAAAGCCTGTCTTTCCAGAACTACTGCGGTGGTGGCACTTTGCCAGAGTGATTTACAGACAAGGCTCATTTTTAGTTTTACAAGCTGTCTTCTGCTCTCGCTCTGGATACCCAGATGTCATACGTTTATGAGTTCTGAAGGAGTTAGAAATAAAGATGACGAGCTGCTCATGAAGATAGGCAATCTTTCATTAAAAACAGCTACTGTTTCTGAGGACTGGTGTATAGGTAATGTTTAAAAAAAAAATTAATTCAGAGGAAATCAAAAGTGTTAGCATGGGCAATCCTTACATCCCTCCCTTTGAAAATGTGGTTGAAATGTTACTTATAAACAGAATAACAACCCGTCTGGCACTGCAGCAGAAGTGAGTTAAACCAATGGTCGTTGCAAAGGAAGGAAAAAAAAAAGCATCTCACTTTGTATCAGAAGCTTCAAACTGGAAAAATCAAATCATTCATAAAAGAACCCACTGATACAATCTGCTCAGTTTTACCAAAAAGTCCAAAAGGTTCAGGTTAAGAAAGGAACCCTATGATCACTGTGTGGGTGTGGATAACGACACACAAGTACCCTTTTCTTCCTGTCTATGGACATGCCCATCCAAAAGTGAAATAATTTGACAAGCAGGTCCAATGATGAAGTACCAGGTAAAAATATCAGAATTTAGAGAGAGGCTTCAGCTAAAAAAGGTGAACAGAATATTCACTAGGTCATTTTAGAGAACATTGCAGATTAAATGTGTAAGATGTTGAGAGAAGGGCAGTAAGAATGGTCAATGGCATGGAAAAAATTCTTGCTTAGAATGACTTTAAAATCCTTGGGACTCTTTCCATTAAAGAAGTTAAATAACACTGGACACAATATTAGAAATATTTGAAGTAAAGGGTCATAGGTAAAAAAGTATATGAGAAACCTGCTTTTTTTTCTATGATTATTCAAAGCTATGACAATTTATGATAACGGAAAGCAGAAAAGAGAACATTGAAAATCTGAATCTGGCAAGGTGGATTCATAGTGACACTGGTTAAAAAAATATTGGAAATTTGGTATCAGAAATTTTATTTAAGCATTGGAAACAACACAAGTACTTCAAAGTTTATGGCAATCTCCAAATAGCAGAATGACTAAGATGAGAGCCTCCCAGACACTCATAATCCCTCTGAGATATCCTCTACATGTTCTCATTTCTCTGGCTGCAGTCTGGTACGGTGATTCTGCACGGCAGTCTGTTTCTAAATTACCAATTGCCATCCGTGAATGAAAACAAAGTCTTCTCTTCCAAGAGACTAAGTGTCAAAATTCATCATGACTATTAGAATAAAGTTACAGCAGCTTTACTTGAGGGATATGGTGAGGCATCTTCTAATATCCTCAATCAGCTCCTTAATCCTGGTACAGACCTTTTCATAAATATGTATATCATTTAGTTATGGGCATTTATTTTTTGGCTCTGCCAGGTAAGAATAAGACTGGAAATAGGGAGCCAAAATTAATGTTTGTGGGATGCATACAGAAATGCATAGTATGAGAGAGCGAGCAGGAAATTCTGCTGGTTTGGTTTTCTTGTATGAAAGCTGGTTCTGTATCTAGATCTGTTGGGATTTTTGGAACTGGGATGGGTCATCTTGTCCATTCACTAAGTTCTTGATTGCTCTTTGGCTCACTGTCAGAAAAGACCTCTGGATAGAAAGATATAGATGGAGGTCCACAGAGTGCAACTTTGTAGGGCTAATGTAACTTGAGGAGCAGGGTTCTTCTGGAATTCAGGCCAGAGGAAGTTCAACATAATAAAAATACTAGATGCAATGCAGGGGTATTATAGCACAAAGTCTATGTCTGGCAGTATTTTTAATGTATTTTTCTGTTACTTATTTAAAATCTGCCAGCTTGACCTCTTATAGGCAGTGTCCCAAGGCATTAATCTCCTTAACAAAATGGTATGCATTCCCACAGAAGCCAGCAACACAAAAATAAAGGGGAACCCATGCTCAGATTTCATCATAAAAATGATCTCAAATAATTACTGAGAGCAAGGTTTAAATTGCATAAAATTTGCTAGCTAACCCCCTCTCTGGAGATAGACTGATAATCTGGATGTCCTCTGAAAATAAGAAATGGCAAGCTGAAAGTGCAACCAGAAGAGCTAATGCACGATTATTGATTTTAGAGTGTTTCTGCAGATTCTCTGCTATTCCAAGTTCCCATTGTCCCACTGCCATCAATATTGCCACCCCTGCAGGATCCATCCCTGTACAGTCACAGAAAGAGTTCCAAGGGATGTACAAGCAGTTTTGCATGTGTAAACGCATGCACATTCTCATGCTGGTATGGCCATGCCTCTGGTGCTGCACCAGAAATTCAGTTTTGATGAATATCAATTAGCCACGGGGCCAATTACAGAAACCCCTGTGCCTACAGCAGGTCCCACACATCCAGCCAGGGCTTCAGCCTGGCCACGAGGGACTTGTTACCCCATGCACGCTTCACTCTTCACCTTGCCACACCATGACCTCATCCCAATTAAAACCAGATCAAAACCCTTCCTTCCAGTTCAAGAAATGCAACTGGCATGCGGATAGGGAAGATCGCTCCCTGACATGTGCCTTGGTACTGGAACAATTTCCCAGGCTATTGAGTCTTGCCCTGATACCAAGGCCTAGCAGACTTTATCATGATAAATGGACACTGTGAGACAGTTCAAGAAGGAGGTACAAAGCTCAAGGGTTGATAGGTTTACTATTTGTACATTTTCTTTTTTTAAAAAAAAGCAGCTCTTTTTTTTCCCCTCTATGACCATCTCCCTACTGTATTGCTCAGCCACTTCCAGGCTACTTCAGCAGTCCTTTCTGGCACACAAAATCATCTCAAATAGCAATTGCAGGTAAGAAAACACAGTTTCTGAAGGTGTAAGGAGGCAGCACAGCCTGGTAAACCAGCTCATGAAACAAAAATGACACAAAGAGCTGCCAGCGTGTGCTATGGTTTGCTGAGCACTGCAGGGAGCAGAGAGAGGTCTAGTCCTGCATGAAGGCTTTCTGATGGCTGGGCTCTATTTATGTTCAGTACCAAGAGCAATGAAGGCATCTCGTCATGTGTGTCTGGTTCTTGAATCCTTTTGAATATTGTGACAGAGGGGAAGTGCAAATGATCATAAATTATTCATTTCTGAGGCAGATGAATTCCTTAATATCACATGTAACATGCTATGAGGCACAGCAGATTTACTACCCTTAATTTTATCATGCCCTGCAATCACATTCTGCTAGAGACACTCAAGACTAGTAAGACATAAAAAAGTGGAATGGGACTGTGTGACCTAAACAAGACAGGCAAATATATTTGGGCTGTGATTTCTATTATATGATAGATCCCATGGTAATTTTCTATCAGTTTTCTTACGCTCCCTGGGAGAATGCTTGTTAATAGCAGCCTGTCTGTTCTTCACATCTTTTTTATTGATGTGGCAGGAAGCATGATAGCGAGGAGATTTACTTGTGACTGATGCATCTACTGCATATGCGAAGTGTGCAGGTCATGCAGAGTTGCAGAATATATGGTAAAGCCTTTCTGTGGAGAATTTAGCCACGCAAAATTGCCTTCCAATTTGTTTGCTTCTAAATGCCTTTGGTAGGGATCCATGTGTTTTTTTCTGAAAGATTATTTCTGGGCACAGCTAATGATGCTATAAGCATTTGAAAGCTGTCATTTCTGGTTAAATCTCCATACTGAAAAGGTTATTACATAGTGGTATCTAGGCAGTTTTTGTCAGTATAATTCAACTGATCAGGGACTGGATACTTTTAACTCTGCAAATTGTCACAGTCTGCAAACAAGTCACTCTGACTTCAGAGCAAGGTGTTAATAGTTATGAATGTTTGCTTTTAGCAAAACTTTCCTTCCTTTTCTTTCCTTTTTTTTTCAGATTGGAGCACATTATTTTCCTTATTTATTTTTTTCCATTAGAGGATCCCTCCCAGACTCTACTCCACAAACAGTCATTGCCTCCAAATTTCAGGGAGTAATTTCACAGGTACTTTGAGAGTCGGGTATTTTCTGACCAAGGAGACAAAATGATCTCAAAAGCTATCATAAGCAGCACTGCAGCTATTAGCTTTGTAAAAAAAACCAAAGTGCAGTATCTCTTGCCACTCTCCTTCCCTCAGGAGAAATAGAAGCTCATATCCACTCTATACATTTAAGTAACAAGTCTTTAAGCTGAAGATCTGTTTGAACCATAAAGTTGCCCAGCTTAATAGTGATGTGTGGCACTGTCTTGAATAACTGGTCATGTGCAAGAGCAAAACAAGGGTGAGTCCATAAGGACTGGTGTCCAAGATTGTTTCCCACAGACAGGTATTTGGTGTGACTTACATTTGAAGAATCAATAAATACTCATCGATTAGATTTTCCTTTTCATAACATCTGAATGATTAAAGCTACTCACACTCTTTGTAGCCCACTATTTTTTCCTCTAAGATACCCAAGCAGTCATATGTCTCTTCCAAGTAAAAATGGCATAATTCCCCAAATGGGTAAAAAATCCCCACAGTTATTGCTAAAATTTCTCATATAAAAAAAGAAAATTATGTTGCCAAGAGCCTGGGGATTGAACACAATTTTCCAGAGTCAATCAGACAATCCCGCTTTCCTATAATGCAGTGCTTTTCAAATCACCCACACAGCATGGTGTGTGACAGTATCCTGAATCTAATTATTTTCCCGCTTATAAGAGGGTGTGAAACAAACCTACTATCTCTTTATATTGCACTTACACGTCTAATTATATCTACAGCTTGTTATCCAAACCATAATTAGGCAAGGTGCCAGGGGGTGATGGAGCTGGGTTAGCAGTTGTGGCAGGGTTGGTTAATCACCTGCAACTCTTGGGCTGATGGGCTCACACCGTAGCTGTTGTGGGAAATCCATGCGACTGATGGATGGTTGCTGCTTCCACAGCCATCTACCATTCCTCTCATTTTACTTCCAGGAAGTTGCCACTCTTCTTGGAAAGATAATTAAATAACAGCTTATGGCAACAGCTACCTCTGCGGTAGCCTTCAGAGTTTATTAATTAAAACAATACCCCATATCTTTCTAACAAGCAGGGAGTTTCAGCAAGCTCGGAGTTAGCTAGTTGGATTACTGGTCTCTCTGGAGTAGTTACATGGACACAATGCCTGGATGAAAATTTAGGCACTTATTAATTAGTTTGAACTCCTTAATCATACGCATGTACTGGGTGTGTTGTTTTCTGTCCCAGAAACAAATAACACAAAGCAAAGTTAGGCTCTGTGATTCTGCCACCCTAATTCTCTGCAGGCACTCCCTGTACAAGTACTTGTGCTCAATTCAGAGGTGTTACTGGTTGAACAATGGGTTTAAGACCTAGATTTCTTTCCAGTAGATTTTGTAGCTGGTGCTTGTACCAATTCATGTCAGAAATCACCTGGCCTTTCCCTGCCTTTTTGCTTTGAACTGAAGTCCAAGGTGCATGCAACCACACATAGTTTGGCTAATTCTAAACTTTCCAGATGGGGACTCATATTTCACAAGTACAATTCAAAGCAATATGTACCTTTGATCAGTTTATTGGAGTAAGTAGAACAGAGAACCTCAAATGCCAACTAATTCCAGACAATTTTAAGCAACATAATACAGACTTTATTTTTTAATACTGAAACTAAGTCTGTTGATGGGTGGGCCAAATCAGGGCTACTTAAATTCAGTCTGTAACATGGAAAAATCCTGTCTTTATCGGAGATGATACCTTGTCTAACATGATATCTGAACATCTTTAAGCCACTGGGCAAGTCTGGATTCAGATCTGGAACTAAATATTATGGGTAGTGAGTAGCTATGTGCAATTCCTGTACAACACTGTCCTGGGAGTGAAAGGCATTTCAGAGACCACCTTGTCCATCTGAAGAAGGCCAAGTTAGGTTCATATCCATCACATTAGATGTTTATCTAACCTCTTCTTCAAGATATTCAGTGATGAGGACCATAACCCTGCCCAGGTGACCTATTTCAATGCTTCCAAACCTTCACTATCGGTAGGATTCTCTTACTGCCTTGCTTTTCTTACTCACTCCAGTGTCAGCCCATTATTTCTTGTCAGAGTGAATCAGATTAAAATTTTGGGTTATTTGAATTGTTATTATGATTTCATAAGTGATAAAATTCTGTAATTGAGGACATTATTGTGACATGTTCAAACATTAGACCTTTTCAATTATCTATTGATGACTCTGTATCCAGTATATTTTTCTGGGAACTAGATAAATCATCACTACATTGCTCTCTGATCTTGTCTCTGAGAATTTTTCATTCTTAAATTATTGTCTGTAAACGTAAATGTTGTAATTACATAAACAAATGGAAATCTCTTACTACCGCAGTCTATATTACTATTAAATTAATCTTTCGCTTGTAATTGAGGCATCATTTTCATTGTTGACACTTCCAGTTACAGTACAATTGATTTGCTGGTGAGAGAAGTTATTATTTTTTTTCCCCCGGTTTTAGCAACTGCCTTGTTTAGAAGAATTTTCCAAGGCAGTACAAACATATTGGCTACACAGAGCTATGTTTAGAGGTATAGCCAAATACTGCAGCCAGTAAGTAGCTTAAACATAACAACAAGAGCACAAAGATGTAGCTTTTCAAAGTTAATCATGTCGCCCAATTATAAGTGTCTGACAAAATGAATCTCTTTTATTTTGTTCTGAAAATAAAAGCTGATTCTAATATTGTTCAATGAATATCCTAGGATGCATTTTAACTTTCTGAACGATGGGTTACTATATTTATTCAAAAATACAATTTTCACCTTAACATGGCCAAAGTCATTTATAAAATGTTGTTTCTGTTCACCAGCTGGATTGATTGAATTTCCTCAAGACATTTTGTATGTAGAAGTTTAAGTTATGGAAAGCTTTTTAATTACTCAAATCATCTGAGTACACTTAGGAAAAATGAGATTCAAAGTGGACTTCTAATGGATAATGCCACCGGTGTGAAGACTTTGTTTCTAAATTGCATTTCTCATCACAATGTTTTTGCATAAACTCAGCTGAAAATAAAACTTGCTTACCCAAATGTGAACAGACAAATGAGCCACAAGAAAAATGATTTTTATATTGAATATCATTATCTAGGCCTAGTTTCAAATACAGCTGAGATATGTCAGCCTCTTCTGTACATAGAAGGAAACTGCTGAAGATCATCATAGATTCCACAAAGAGGTCACGCTGCTAGGAATTTGCTTTGAAATACATTCTGAAAGGCAGGAAAAAAAGGCAAAACAAAACCAACCCAACTTATAAAAAGGAAGTGCACAGAAATAGCTGAGATTCCACCGATCTCCAGAGAAGGGACCCATCAGCTGGCACAGGGGTCCTGACAGATGTCTGGCTTTCCAGGCTCCTTCTCAGAGCTAACACAAGGACATGCAGAGAAGTGCCTCCAATGAGTTTTTTCCCCTGTACAAAGATAATTGCCTAAACTAGTGAAGTGTACATCTCCTGGACATTCCTCCTTAATGAGGGAACTCAAACAGCTTTAGACAGATTCTAAATGACTGGACTGGCCGAGGGACTTGCCTTTCAAGTAGATGAACATACAGGGAAAAGAGTCTCATTCTCAGTGACAGACGGTAAGAATGGAAAATCTATGCAACAGGATCTATCTGTCCATCTATCCAGAGTTGTTCTTCTCCAGATGTGTGCCTTCAGCCATAGTTCCCCTCATCTTCTGCCCCACAAATCTCAAGATATTTTCTTCTGCTTCCAAGGTGAAGAATAAAGAATGATCCCCACCTCCTGTAGGACAGTCTAGGCTGCATCCCAGTGACCATGGCCCCCTCCTCCCACCTCACCACAGCATTTCCAAAGCAATCAGTGAGTTAGTTCCCAGAGTCCAGAGAAGTGATTCCATCTGTGAAGCTATTTTAGACTCTAACTCATATTCCCAAAGGCATGTAGGACAAAACTATGAGTAAATTCCCAAAAGGAGGAGAAGAGGAGAGGTTTTAGCTATCCTCTGGTCGAGCATTTTACAAGAAACTGACTGAAGTTTCTCTCTGCACAGTGCAGAGGCTGTTTTGCATCCTCCGCAGGACTCGCCAGATGTTGTTCTATTGAGAATTTGGCATCTCACTCTGCCTTCTGAATCCAGGATTGGGAATACAATACACACAGAGCAAATCTCCCCTTTGCCGTCCTCAAGTCCTCCCAGTGTATCTCAGACCTGCTTTTAAGACTAGTTAAGTATTTTATTAAATAACCCAAGACTGGAGCTGGCAATGGGTTTTGCTGTCTTTTGGGCACCAGCAGAACATTTTCCAAGACTCACTATTTTTCCAAATGGCATGAATTGTTACTTCCCCTCTCAGCTTTGCACTACACTTTGTGCTTTTTGTCTGATGGTTTTATACCAGGGCAGCTGCAGTTCACTTTTTGCTGCTGGCAAAACAGGTCTGGAATCATTTGGGGTGGCAGACAGGATAGAAATATGAAATGATATTGAAAAGCACACCCAGTTAGCTACTTGTAAAACTACCTTCTAAAGCAATATAACATTTCGGACATAAGTCTTTAAATAATTAACATTTACACTTTTCAATTATCCTTTACAGGTAAGAGCTGGGACTTTACATCCTTCAATCCTCAAATCATATACTGCAGTATTTGTCAAGGAATGAGGATTAGAAATTAAGGTCTTTTTAATTTCTAAACCAAGTGAACTTGAAAACTAGAGAGATGTTTTTATTCTGCACTTGACTCTGAGTGGTCCTGTCACTAAAATGAATACAGAGTGTAAAATACACTTGATTCTCAACATCCCTTGTTTCAATAAATGAAAACATAAACCAAATTCATGATGCAGCAGTAGGATAAAATAGACACTGCTGTTACAGCCTGGGAAAGGAAAAGCTACTTCCATTCTGTACAACTTGACAGTAAACAAATTCTAAGTGACAAAGCTAATTCAGATGGAAGATGAAACCGTGTATCATTCTTCCCTTTATATCTTCTAGTGTAGTGCAGAGGATTACACCACGTGGTACACAAAAGAAACACGGAAGGACTGATCAATCAGAGCTTCCTCTACCATAACCTGATCCCATACCCACTGAAATCCATAGAAAGACTCCTAGTGACTTTAGGCTTTAGGGCACGATAGTAAAAACTGTTTACATTGCTAAACTATTTTACAATGTGCCCAAAGAAGGAAGACAGAAGAGGATTTAAACAAGAATTCTTCCCTTCAGTCTATAAACTCCTCAGGACACGACATTGTTGTGAGGTCACTAGCACACATATTTTCAGGGAATCATGATCTTAGCTAGCACATATTTGTGGTCTGTCTTCAGAGAAGACAGATAATGTAAAAGCCAAAGTTTCAAGTTATTTCTGCTGGGGCACTGTTTGGGCTTCCCAAACCTAAACAGAAGGAAAAACCCTATGAACTTACTTTTTGACCAGAGTAAGTGTAGATGTTTTATTCAGCCAAAACTACGGCTTGTATCTTACATGTGAAGACCATGAATGTTTACTTGGAAAAGCTTAAAAACACATCCCAAAACTGTTCAAGACTGCTTGCTCACTTATAAAGAATTTATTGACATTATTTATTAGTAACAAAAATTACTTTTCTAATAATCATAACTTCAGCCACTTACATTATGTCAAGAGGAAAGTTCATGGCAGAAAACATTTATGCCCATAGAACTGGAGTGGCATGCTAGTGAGTCTCTTCATCAAACTTAGAAAAAAAAGAGAATACTAAGAAAATTAGATATGAATATAGTAAATCCCACATCACCACATCAAACAGTTTTGTCTAAACTAGGCAATATGTAAAAAAAAAGTAAAATCTGAAAAAAAAAAGCTACAACTTGTGTATGGCAGGAATACAATAATGTTTTTCGATGTTTCTTATAGTCATTTGTCCATCTTCAGCCTTTTCTGCAGTTCATTTGAGATTGTTACCGTCACTGAGTAGTATAGATACACATCTGAACAGAGAAAATCAAATACTGTAGACACACAATACTTAAAAGCTACTGTATTTCTTTTGATTCCACTGCTTAAATGTTGTATGGGTAAACTAAACGGAACCAAATCACCAGGAACATTGTCAAGGTGCTATGGTAAAGCCTCTCATGGCTGCTATATATATATATAGCGTAGAATGGCCAGTGGAATGAAAATAAATTCCCTTTGAAAAGCAGAAGCAACCAACTCCTTTAAGAAAAGTCAAAGTTCTGTCTGTGTTATAAATAGAGCAAAGTATCCTCATAGGACCTTGAGATGAAACAAATGGTCCCAGGTGCCCTTAAGACTGTGGAAAATACTGAGAAACTTGAAAGATTTCATATTGCAAGGCCCATACAAAACTGTCCCTGTGTGCACTCTTGGATCTTCACACAAATACAGCACACCGTGTTACAGTGGATGGATGATATGTGATGGGGTTATTTGTAATAGGATAAGTGATTCAATAACTCCCATCACCTTTTCCAGCTGTGTGCTGTTTTACTCTATGGTCTTCTGAATCTGGAGAGGAAACTGGGGTAGGAAAATAAATTAACCTATAAAAGATTGTGCATTCTGCTAACAAGTAAGAAAAGTAAAATGAAACTGCTGATTTTCCTCATTAAATTATCCCTTAAGATTTGCTTGACGACTTATCACAAGTTAACTTTTAAGGTCTGTATTTTTTAATGTGGGAAGTCTATCTGAAAACAAAACACTAATAAATGTGGTGGGAAGTTCCTGAACTTCCAGAACTGCAGCAGGAAATATTTGACCTTAATAGACCCCTAACTGTGATGTTTTCATCAGGGAAAAATATCACTAAGCAGTGTCTACAGTAAAACTGTCTTACAACAGCAGTGTGGAATTTTAAACAAAATATGTCAAGAGTAATTAAAATCAGAAGAATGATCAAGTCTCAGTTAACACTGCTACATAAACAGCCACTGACAAAACAAGAAGCAGAAAACCCCCAAAGATTACAGAGACAGTAAGCATCTTAAGAAAGTTTAGAGGTTTTGTGTGATTACATCCATCATTGATTCCACTTAAATTTAAGTTGTTAGTATTCATCATTTTTTTGATTTTTCCAGAAAGTTTAATTACAATGCAGTAAATAGAGGGAGATTAAGAGCAATTCTGTTGTGCAATAAAATTCAACTACTGACAGTTTTAAGAGCGATACTTAGACCTGTGGAAAGTTTGGAAGGGATTTTCCTTACACGTTTTGCCAAAAGCAAAGTATGCCTCTACTTAATTCATGGGAGCATGAAGAAGTTTTCTTGAAGACTAAGGATAAATAAATAGCTAACATTAAATAAAGTAATATCTTTCATTTTGAACTCCCTTACACCTCTCAAGACCACATAGCAGCTTTGCTATCTATGGCTCAAACTGCTCTCTAGAAAAGAACGGTTAGAAATGTCCAGAATATTTTGGAAGGGGCAAAAAAGAGTGCATGGGATTGCCATGGAGCCTCAGTGAGCCATGGCTTCTCCGTCAGAACAAGGCTGGGGACATCAAACTCATGACATGTGCACGCTTTGTGTTTTACTGTCCTTTCTACAGCTTCTACACACTGAGGGCTGATGAGCAACTCGGTGGAAATATGGTTTATTTCTTCTGATTGCCACCTGCATGGGCCAGAGCAGACCCACAGGATGCCACAAAGACCACAGAACTACAAGAATGGTCCAAAAGTTGAAAAAAAAAAAAAAACAGATCATTTTATGAAGTTTGTCCAGATCACATCATTAGAAGACCACTTTCCACAACCTGTGAATCTCAGGCACTTGGTGCCTGAGATCACTAGTAGGCTTTAACTGCCCAAGCAGCCCCACCTGGGACCTCCACCCACCTCCTGGCCCTGCAGATATTTCAGTCCAGCCCTGGGCTTAGTCCTAGTTTTAGCAATACCACAGAGGTATCAGCTTCTAAGGCTTTTCCCAAGTTATTGCTTGGTGCTCAGCAAAGAAATATTCAGCACACTGAATATTTTGTCTCTGGAAGTCTTTGAGTTTGCCCTAGGGATGACAGAGTGGTGCATTGCTTCTTCTCAGCTCCTTTAGGAAACAAGGAACTTGCTGCCCCTTATGTGGTAAGTCCTAGCAATTGAAATTGGTAGGGGAGCTGGTGGTACTTCACATTTGGATCCCAAATCTATTATATTCTTTTAAAGCAAGTGGCAAACTTGAGGTTCTGGTGCATTCCTAGTGTGATACTGAGAAATTTTTCAGGCTTAGAGGGGCAACATACTTGAAGCACCCACTGTTCCTTTGCATTTCTTCTGTTTGTGTAAGGTTGGCTTGCAAGATTTTACAGATTAAGGATTTGGGGAAGGATGGTTGAAGATCTAGTAAAACTAAATACTAATTAGATGGTGGAGGACTCATACATGATGACAGTGTGTAAATCAGTGTCTTTGAATGTTTTTAGTATGACTTTGCTATACTGTAGACAACTCTAGCCTCAAGAGTGCCATTGTAACTTATTTTGTCAAGCTTTTCCCAGATCTAATGTCTGACTTCTGAAATTAGGGTGGCTTCTTAGGAAAAAAAAACCAAACCAACCAACTTTATAAACAAGCTCCCATTAGAGCAAAGCATTCCTCATGTTCAAGGTGATGCATCCTACAGTTTTCTACTTGAAACCTGGCAGATATTCCAAGTGCATAGCCACATGCCATTCACTTCTTCAGAAAAGTTACTCATTTAGTGGAATGAGGAAGAGCTTTCTGGAATTTGTACATAGTTTGAATTCTGCAGCTCCCAGCAGTGACTCTTTGGATTTCACCTTGGAGTGTGCTGAAGGCAAATTTAAACCACATAAAGACAAATGTTGACAAGTACAAGATCAAATCATTGTTGATATCATTACTTGTCTCCCTCCAAAGCATCAAAGGAAAAGTTACGGTTTTATTGATTATTTTTAAATGCAAGACTGACTAATGAGAGAAATAATCACAGCTTACAAAATCTTGCTTATTTGTATTCTAAAGGACAAAAGCCTCTTTAGATGTTTTTCCCAAGGTCAGGCTGAAGGCTTTACTTTATAAGAAAGGGCAAAACAGCAACTCGAGTTGTGCAGTTTCCAGTACTTGAATTGAATCAAGATTCCCCTGGAGATCTTCCAATCTTCTGTCTGGAAAATATGTAGCTTTAAGATCTTTTTCGTTCTATGTGTGTTGTGTTTTGTTTCCCTTTGACTTGCATTTGCTAATGTAGAACAAAACTATTGCCATAAATTGCTTTAAGAAGTAATGACCTACAGGTGTCATGAACTGATGAATCATGCTAAGATTTTTTAAAAACCTTAGGTAGCTATAATGCTTTACTAGGTCTTATACCAAAGAACCAAGATTCAGACATGAATGTCATCATGTGCTTATCTGAATAAACCGTAAGACATAATAAAAGTATGAGAGATAAAATATCTAGGTTGTGAATGCAGATGGTTGATTAGTACAGAGATAAAAACATGCAGGAAGTGTATTGCAAATACTGTTTTCTTTCAAGGTGTTCCTAACACAAAACACTGCCAGTGGGACATCATCAGGAAGACTTTCTGAAAAGGAGCTATGGAGGTTTAGAAATCAAAATACTTTGTGGGTTTTAAAACATGAGTAGTAAACCTGGAACTCATAAAATTTGGGCATGTTGTTTCTGTGAATAGGGGATGAACTTCATGCAGTGGGGCTGACTCAGTGTTGTATATGAGTAAGGGGAGGGGTGTGATCAGAAAGAGCTTTGGAGTTTTGATAGCTATGCTGCATGTTTAGTGCCCCAGGAGCCTTGTTGCTGCATATTCTGCATTTTCAGAGGTGTTACACTTACTCATGTGAATGTACCCATTTACTACCTTTGCAATGATTGTCCTGTTGAAAGTAGATAAATGAAAAGTAGCTGTCAAGCACCATGGACTGCTGGAACAAGTCCAGATGAGGCCACAAAAATGATCATAGGGCTGGAACACCTAGCCTGTGAGGACAGGCTGAGAGAGTTGGGAATTCTTCAGCCTGGAGAAGGGAAGGCTCTGGGGAGACCTTTGAAAGGTCTTCCAGTACTTGAAAGTTGAAAAGAGGAAAGATGAGAAGGGACTCCTTATCAGGGAGTGTGGTGATAGGATGAGGGGTAAAGAGCTTCGAATGGAAAGAGGGTAGATTTAGATTAGATACTAGGAAGAAATTCTTTGCTGCTGAGTGTGGTGAGACACTGGAACAGGTTGCCCGGAGGTGGCAGTTGACCTGTCCCTGGAAGTGTCCAAGGCCAGGTTGGATGGGGCTTGAAGCAACCTGGTCTTGTGGAATGTGTCCCAGCCCATGGCAGGAGGTTTGGAACTAGATGATCTTTAAGATCCCTTCCATCCCAAACCATTCTATGATGCTATAACCATGTCAGATGGACATAAGGCATACAGGGGACACTCGATACTTGCAATAGGATTTTGAAAGCTGCTGTATTCATTCCTGTAAATGGTAAAGCTGGGGAAAAAATGCTTGGTTGTCATTGACCTGTATTTTTCTCCTAAGTGGAAGGGAAAAATAGCATATTCCTGCCATAGCACTTCAGTCACAGCCTGGCTGTTCCCTCATTCATTAGGGTGCTACCCAGTGGATGTCAATTTTATTCCCTTTCTTGTACTCATACCTGTAGTGAATTATTGTATTTCGATAGATGGTAAAACTACATGATAGCATCTCTAACGAGTGTCTCCCTCTGCATTCCTCAGGGGAAAAGATCTCTGCTTATTCTGGTTGTGTGGCTCTAGGAAGGAAAGGCTGCCAAAAAAAAAGAGTGGTGAGGTTTGAAACAAGCTTTAATTCTTGTGTAAATGAATTCCCCACTCCTTGGACTACCTTCCAAGGAGACTGCAGCCTGACATCAATGCCTTCAGCTGGCTGCAGTTCTGATGAACACCTATGGGGAGTGGGAGGAATAGCCCATATTGCTTCATTCCTCACATGCTTTGAATAATACGATTCCACTTCATCTTTGCCACTAGTCCTTCCCCTGGAAGGTCTCACTCCCTGTGCAGTGTGTCAGCATAAGGAAAGCTGCTTCTCATTTGAATTTGAGGTGACCAAATCAAGGGAATGAAGATCAAAGTCAGCAGAGGAGGGTGCCGGTGACTCCTGTGATATAGGTGCAGATACAGAGCCCTCTGTGCCTTCCACCAGCACCCAGCCACCCAAACACTGCTGAGTGCCACCCCTCTGCAGCAGGTCTGGATAGGCACCAGCAATGTCATCACAAAAAAACCCACCAAACTGTAGGGCAGCCAGTGCAGGGGGAAAGCATGGACTGGGGGAGGAGGGGAATGAACACCAACATGCTTATCTTGGCTATCTGGACCTGGAGGACCTACTAAACCAGCCTGTCTTTGGCTAATTGCAACTCTCCCTGCCTGGAATATTTCTACTGGAAGAGAGATGACCTGATGCTTTTGGTGACTGTCAGGGAAGAGCTGACTCTCCTTTACGCTACAGCAACCCAAGGGTTCATCTTTCCCAAGATCTGACAGTGCTTGCATCAGGTCTAAAGGACTGTTTTCCCTCCTGCTTGTGTATTTCCCTCGTTTCTGCTATAGCCCTCCAAGTAGGGTCAGACAAGGAGCACATCATGCCTCCTGCTGTCCTCTGAAATGTAACTGAAGTAATTCTTGCTAATTTTCTGACTTCACAGGATAGATGCCAGCAGCCAAAGAATCAGAAGCAATACCATGTGACATATAATCTGTTCTCTTCCACCTGCCAGACAGGACTCTTTCAGAAGTAATGTGACTGTTCTTCATGTAGTAGGTGGTTGGGTTTTTTTGAGATACATCAGCAATTATTTGAATTCAAAAGGTAGTAATTTCATAGCAAGGGATATCTGGATACCTCCTGTCTTCTGAATGTAGCTAAGTCTTTATAAAGAGCACACAGGCACTTAAAAAGAGCCTATCATTGATAGTTCAGGCAGGTGTTTCTGAAAATGAAAGACTACATTTGCAAGAACACCTTGGCAACCTAAACGGGCATCTAATGGGATTCACAGAAACTCCAGAGCAAGCAGGTAACTAACAAGCAAAAGAAATTTTACCAGTCCCACTTTGGATTTGCTTGTATCTTTTAAAGTCTACATAATTTTTAGAAAACTTTAGGTAATATGAAAAACTCAATTCTTCTTTTGAAATAAATCAGTAATACTGCATCTGCTTTACATCATGTACTCCCATGAGGTTACCCTTCTAGTGACTCTTTGAAATGGATTGAGAATCTGACTTGTTATGCGGCTTCTCAGTAGGATGCAGAAATGCCAACCATTCAGAAATGTCTAGAAATACTTTGATTCCTATTTTGTAACTTCATTTTTTTGGTGTTGCTTAAAAAGCAGCATTGAAGTGTCTTCCTTTCTTTTAATGCACTCCTGCAAATTACTGCAGCACTGCTTGAAACGGTTTGTGGCTCTTAAATTATGACCCATGGCAAAATACCAACTTATATTGCAAGTACTTTTTTAATCCCATGCTTAGAAACATGAACAATATATTGTTTGATACATTGACTGACCAAAGATGGGAAGTATCCTGTAACAGAGGTTTAATTTGCTCCTCTGACACAAGTCACTCAGTATAACCTCTGAAGCTGGAAATCATTCAGAAGGGTACCTGAAAATCTGTTACACTAATTACTGATTTGTGCTGTTGGTCAAAAAGCAAAACTGATTAACTTGCATTCTTTTGTGACTCTTCAAATTCTCATATTAAATATCCTCTTTCTTAGATTACTCACAATTTGAGGTAGGGGTAAGTCCTAACAGCTGGTTCTTATGACTGACTGGATAGTACTTTACTCCATTTTAAAGGAACCACTTGTGGAATATAATGCAATTTATCGCCAGAAACATTATGAAGATCAAACTTTAAGTGCTTTAGTTATGTTCAAGACTTATTTCTGTAGATGGAGAAGAAAACACGCTCTTACAATCTCAAAACACTTTTTTCTGGATTACTTTTCCAGTGGGTTTTCCAGTATGCCACAGGAAGATATGAAAGAGCTCAGGTACTGGAAATATCCTAAAGCAGATATGAGCATGTCATATTAATTCATTTCTTATGTGATCATAGGTATTCTCAGACATACTTTTGAAAAGTGAAACCTTATTGCTGCAGGAGCAAAACAGGACAAATGGAAAGAAGGAAGAGAATTTTGTTATTCCATGGAGATTCTTTTCATCCTGGAAAAGGGATATGCACCACATTCTAGCATTAAATCACCTGTCCCTGCAAGTAAACTCATAAAAGCCTGACTATTAGCAGTGGAGATTGTAGACAAAATAAACAGAAAGAAAAGATTCCTTTTTGAATTATGCAGTTAAATGTAACAAAATTGCTGTAAAATATTCTGTCTAAAATGCTTTGTCCCATGTTATGCAAAGGGTAATGGTAAGAAAGTGTAATTATTTCTATGAATTTCTACTCATTTAGCTGTACAGGGCCTTTCCTTGGCAGAAAGTCTTCACCCATCCCTCTACCCCTTAAAAGCCTTTAGCCTTCTCTTCAGATACTTTATTTATATGGGAAGTGGAGAGTACATTTTGCCACCTCTCTTGAGAAGAGGAATGATACTTCTGAAAGTATGTGTATGCACCTTCTTCCTAACAAGGCCTTCTAAGACAAATGTGTCTCGTGCAATCGGGCAATCTTATTGTCTGTCTCCAGATGATTATTTCTGAATCCATTTGCCACTTGGTATCAGGTATGATGGGAGAGTAAGAGCCCTAGAAATGCAAAGTTCTTGCAGATTTTGTGGAAGTAGCAAAATGAAGTACTAGTGTCTGTGCAGAAGGAAGGGCTCCAGCGTAGTCTGCACCCCAGATAGTCCACATGGGAGAAAAAGTAATGTTGAGCTGATGGGGAAACTTGTGATTATTACACTTTATTAGAAAGCAAAGCCATTTGAAACCACATGTTCTCCTTTTGTTGCTTTAATATATGTGCAGCTAGCTACTTGATTAAAGTATTAAACCCCACATTTGCTAAGGCACGTAGGTCTCTGCCACTTCAGTGTGTAATCCAGTGCACGCTGGCTAGAGCTCTGACCAGAGGCAATAGCTTTGCATTTCAGCTCTGTCCCCTATGGTGAAAATAAGGTACTTTCTCAAAGAGAATGTAAAATGTTTGTGGAAGATAGCAGGTACAAGAACATCTGTGCCATCAAATGAACAGGAATAAAGATCTGAAAGATCTAGCCTAGTCATTGAGATGTGACATAGTATCTATGGCTACCTGTACTGGGGGATTCCTCAGGGTTGTTTACTAGCACTGTGCAGATCAGTACAGCTGGGACAAAAATGTTTGAGTTTTTGATGACTGGAAGAGGGTAACTTGTTCTCTGAGGCTTAATTTTTCTCTCGCCTTCTAATCTGATGAAGCATCTTGCTTCAACGGCTGCAGGGATGTTGTGACTGATTTCATCCCAGATGTTTGATTCAAAGACAGTTTCCCCAGTAACCAGCAATACCAAACAAGGCTTAAAAGAAGGTTTTAGCATCACCTAGAATGATGATTATTCTTTTCTACAATTAAATGAGCGTTAGAACTTTCTTGGAAAATGTGGAGGCTTCTATCCCTAAACCTGTCCAGTCAAATAATTCCTTCTTTCCAAGAATTAAACTTACACATCAACACTGATCAGCCAACCAGACACATGAGTCAACAAAGAAACTGTGAGCAAATACTGCTATACTATTATCTGATGTTAGATACTACACACAAAACTGTAGAATTACCTTCTTACCCACAGGTATGTAAATGGTGATTGTTTTTTCCTGGACACAGCTACTTGCGTGGGACAGGACTCGTGTCAGTGAGAAACAACATTCATCTTGCTACAGGCAGATGACGTTTTTAAGAATGTGACTGCACTTTACATGTTTATGGGCATTCATGAGTGTGAAGTATTTGAAATTTGTGCAGAGCTAGCAAGGTTATGAATGTACACATTTTTATAACCTCTCCAGACTGAAATGGGGTGGTGGTGGTAAATAAGCCTTATTCCTCGGACCAGTATTTTTGTCACACCCAGCTGCAGCATTGACACCATGCAAGGTGGTTTCACTCCATTGCTACAGCCTTAACCATGCAACTCCGATTTAGGATGTGTGTATCTCATGGGATCTGTCCAGTGTCCACCTGTCATCAGAGGAACTATTTCATCTTGCTCTCATCTGCTTCCCTGTCCAAAGTATGTCCCTGTCGTGGTTGGCGTCCTTGAGTCGCAGGCCACTGGCTACTTGTGATTGTGTTGTTGTCACATTACATTAGGACAAGCTTTGTGAAAAATAATTAATAGAAACGTTACTTCAAGAAACAGAGACAGAGCTGATGAGCAAATAACAAATCTTCACTACGCTATTCCCTCTCCTGCCATTTAAACGAGAGGCATTTTCAAATGTCATTGCTGAGACTCCCTTGTTTCATGGTTTCAAAATAAATGCTGTTGTCAGCTCACCTGAAAAGACTCAGTGATGGCTTATCACTCAGAACAGTTCAGATTTGATTTTTGCATAAAGGTAGTGAGCACACATTCTGATTTTATGGCAGAGTGCCAGGTCACACCACTCATCACTAAAGGCAGTGGGCAAAGATCCTTAGCTGAAGTTCAGCAATCAAGTTCCTCCTCAAGTTTATGGACATAGGCACTCTTAAGCTGCACGAAGAGTTGGATCAATGCTTTAATTGCAGTTAAGTATGTAACAAGAGCAAGAGAACTAGCCTTTGCATGGGAAGGAAACTGTTCTGGACTGCTGAAAGTGGTGTCTGAGCTTTATCTAAATCAAAGCGTTAGTCTCTGTTTTCTTTCCTATGCCTCACTCTGCACCTGTGGAAAAAATAAACTCTGAGCCTTACTCATCAAGCTTTCTTTTAGATTTTTCTTGGATACCATGAAGTAATTTTCATTTTTTGGTCGCCTTTGGGTTCAACATAAGGAGAAGCAGTCCCACTCGGCATCTGTCAAAGCATTTTCTTCAGAGAAATCTTCAGGGCTGTTTCCCAAAATTCTGTTCACACATTTACACTGCACTTGTCCTTGCCTCCTAGAAATAATGATTGACTTAGAGGGCCAGTTCCATGTTCTGTTCTTAATTAAAGCCTACACTGTTCTCCTTTTTTTTCTATACTGTCTTCCACGACCAGAATTCTTTAGAGTGTATAACTGCTGTTGTAATTAACTTTCCCCATTCCAGGATCTTGTTTCTTAGCATTATTAACCATGTTTTTTCACCTTTAGAACAAAGCATTGCAAATTAATTCATGCGCTTTAGTATAGACTTTGTATTTCCCTACCAAGCCTTTGTATTTTTTCTCCTCTCGTTTTTTTTGGTTACAAAGACCTTGGTATACTGCTCTTGACCAGACACTCTTGTAGCAGACCTGGTTATTTTATAACCATAAGCCCCCCTTTTCAAGATATTATTGCATTTGGTTTCTCTAACTCATCAGAACGCTTGCCTAGATCCCTGCCAGTAGTCACAGCCTCCCTAGCCCCATGGTTTTAAAGATGTCCTTGCTCCTGATGCTGCTCTGCTGTATCATCTCCTGCTGCAGTACATACCCTTACCATTGTCTGCTGGGAGGTACTCGTGCTTACCAGTGCCTGTTTAACAAAGGAGTGTCGGTGTTCACTGAGTGCTGGTTCATATTCATTGCTTAATTTCACACTGTTGATGTTAAGGGCGCTCATTCTTAAAGATTTACTGGTTAATATTCTTTTTTCCTTTATGAAGCATATTTTAAAGTTTTCCTATTTGTGTTGCTAATAGACCATGACAGAACAAGTTTGATATTAAGTGAAGTTTCAAAGGGCTCTAAATTTCAATGAAGATTCATATTATTTTATGTATGAATACACTTAATATGTACAAATCTGAATAGCTGCATATACCAAAAGAATACAGTTCAGCTATAAGCACCAACATTTTTAATAGGCATCTGTGTCATCTATTGTTTCTCCAGTACGGGTATCCTTTCACAAATAACCTTGGTTCTCATAGACAGACATCTTTGTATGCTCATCTACCACACATTAAACTTCTGAATGTCTGTCTATTCCTCTGGTGCAAATAGATGTATAGATTCACAACTGCTAGATGCTACTCCACAGGCAAATACGTGTGGAGTTTAGGGCATGCAGACAGATCAAAAATCTTATGTGTGAACCTCATGTTCGGCTTTAAAGACAGTGGTAGTCTGACAGGATTCTGAGGCTACACCTTCATACAGACGTCGAAGGAAGGCTGGAAGCAGAGAGGCTACTGAAACGTGGCTCTACTAAGTGGAGGCTTAGAAGTTAGCTGAAGGTTACTTCAGGCTAATGCTGCCATTCTTCAAAATTAACTCCACAAAGAGGTTTTAAAATGCTACTTTTAATGAGAATCCTTTATAAAAAAAATGGCATTTATGGTATTTCTTTACATATTTTCAGATCACCACACTGAGCATGATTAGTGTGGCTTAATCCATTTCTCACCCACTTTTATCTTTGTCTTCTGTAATCTGGCTCATTACTCCAGTATGGGAAAAATACTTTTACACCATCACCTCTGCTTCAACTTCTACTCGAAACATCTAATCTGTTTAGTGCAGCTAAAAGAACAAAACCAATAATGGATGTAAATACTGTCAAATTTGAAATGCATTAGAAACACTTCTTTCTCTCAAAGTATCCTGGAACTATGAAAAAATAATTATAAATGTTATATTGTGTAGCTGATAGTCTCAAATTTTCTCCCTTGACTTGCTAAAAAGGGTCTTTTCTAATTGCAATGAGAACAACTCAATCTGAAACTGATTAAAGTAAATAAAACCCCCCAAACTTAGTTTATTTCACTAATGTAAATGAAATATGTGAAGCACCAAAAGCTTAAATAAGAGGAGGCTGTTTTAAATTAGCATGGATGCTATTAGTAATAGAATATAATTTTATAATTCACTGACAATGAGAATCATGTTTACTTATCAACTCAGCAGGATTTAGTCCAGTGCTGAATAACATTATTTGAGGTGCATGTTCAATATATTGGTAACTTCAAAGGGTGATTTGAAAAACAGAAATGTTGTAACAACATTTTTTAAAAGAAATTTTTTTTTAAGCTTAACATTGAAAAATCTTCAATGTCTGTGGCAGAATTTCTGTATTCATGATGACTATTTCTCAGAAATAATAGCTAAATGATTTATTTTTTTCTGGGTAAAGAAATCTGAAAGTACTTGGCAACTGTGAAGAATATGACCGAGATTCCATCTTCCCTGGGATTTTGCTTCTATAGCTACTGTAATTGATAATTATGCAGTCATTAGGATTAAATGAAAATGTCACATTGATGTTATTCTTAATGGAGCAGATTTTCATAGAGGTGACAATGTGCCCTGCTTACAAACTAGCGCGATGACAGCCATTATAATTTTTTTGTGTTTTGTGTGGCAACCGGTGTGGTCCAAATTTTCTATGCTCCTAGGAACAGCAGCAACATGTGCTCGAGTCATCTGGCTATATAATCAGAACATGAATATAATTATATACACACACGCTCCTCTGACTCCATACCCACCAGGGCTGCTGCTGATGCTGCCACAGTCTCCCTGTGGCAGCTCAGGCCATCTCCCTGTCCTGGATGCAGCCATGGCAGCGACCAATTTTATACTGGGGTCTTGCCCCACTGTCAGAACTGTTTCTAGATCTGTAAGATATGGAAAATCTGGGTCTAGGTTCCTAAAATATTTGTGTGGCACTGTCCTAACTCCACTTGTGCTCATTACCCAGTCTCCCCCCCGGATGTTGTGTATAAAAACCGGCACTGGCTTCAGTGGATTTAAGAATCCGATTTTCTGAGTTGATTGCAATTCTAATATAGTTAATAATGTTCCTCAGATGAATTACCCAACAAATTATTATACATTTATAGTGAGAGAATATTGAAGCTGTCAGTCAGCATCCAGTGATGCTGTGTTGATTAAAAATTTAAACTTTCGCACTCTTCTGCTTGACTTAAATGGTGATTGTTTTAGTTCAGTTTTGTTTTCTTTTAACTGCACAGCTTCTACTAATCTAATTCTCATTAAAAGTACCAATGCAAATCCTTCCTTTCTGATTTGGCTGGCAGTTTCAGAACTGTCTGTACATGCAGTGCAAACAAATTTTGCCTTTTCAATATCAACCGCCTACCTCCTGAGCATCTGATTAATCCATCTAATCTATGGCATTCAAAAAATACCCATTGCCATGGCATAATTAAATTTCCCGATTAAATATAATTTGATTTCATTTGGAGGGAATTACTCTTCATGGTGTGGGTGGATTGCAGAGAGTGTTTAGAAAAATCAAGCTAGCTACTTAACAAGCTAGTAGGGGATTTAGTGGCTGTAACCCTCTGTTGAGAACGCAGTCAAAACATTGAAGAACACAACCAGCCACTGCACACAGTTAACATGTCTGGTTTAAGCAAGAAGAAAATGTGAGTATGAGATAATCTAGAAAAAAAAAAAAAAAGTTATTTCTACTAAATGAGAGCATAGAGTCTTGCTGGGTTATAAAGCTGGGACAACGGCTCCAGTCACCACCATGCTTAGAGTACTCACATCTGACTTTGGTTTATGTCAATAGGATTATGAAGCGGTTGATACACATGAATGCTATTACCTCCAGTAATAAGACTGAATTAGTAGTAAAACACTTAATCCTCTTCCACCGAATTTAATGCTGTGAATACAGTGCAAAAGAAAACACGAGTGAGTCTAAAACTCCTTGAAAACAGCCATTTAACCATTCACTTTCCCTAAAAGCTGTTGCAAGGTAGAAAGTGTCTACGTGACTTTCAGTGATTTCTGAAATTTGGAGTACTTGTCAAAGGAGGGAAACAATTGTCATTTTTCTGTTATGGCAATGACACTAATTAGTCTTAACATGGGGACTTAATATAGTAGCTGAATAGAGGGACATAATTTATCATTCTTAATTAGAAAGTCATTGAATTTATTTTCTGTTTTTCTGACAGAACTTCTGATAAACCTGGCTTTAATCTGGTTGCTTTGATTTGCTGTAAGGGCAATAGTGATTACCCCTCAGTGGTCAAAGGGGAAGAAAATAAATACATGATAAAAACTGCAGTAAAACGTGGCAGATAGGATAAGGGAGTTGCAGCCACCACACAGATTCTTATCACTTGAGAAATACAGATTGATCTGAAAAGAGCTGCAAAAGTACTTTAAAAATGAGACTCTCAGCTGTGGTTTTGAAAGCCTGTTGATGTCACAATCATGCAGCTGACTTCTAGCAACATCTGCAGTGTGTCTATGTGCTGTATAGGTAGCTTCCCCGGTCTTCCTCAGACTACTTTCCACCCTCTCCATTAGGGTAAGATTGTCTTTGCATTGGTGACTAATAACTTTTTCCTATGCGTGTCAAGGTTGATCTTCCTGCCGCCCTTCTGTTTCACTTCACTGAGTCTCACCTGAGACACTAAAGGCTCCTTCTCTTCCCATGCTGAGAATTATTCCCCAGCCCTTAGATAATATGTACACGGGTAGGCAGAGATCCAAGCTGTTTCACCACTGTGACTGTGTCACATGAAGGGGAACTTATCTTACACCAGCAAACAGAAAAATCCCTTTAGTCCCTGCACTTCCCCAGTAATTCACACCTGCCTCCCACCCAGATAATTTAATCTGCAGAGGCTTCAGGACTCCATTTATCATCTCTCTTCTCATTTAGTAGACAGCTAAAGTTACCTCCACCTCCTTCTGCCCGAGTCCCATCGCTCACTTAATCCATTTAAATCTTTCCATTATGTTCTTTCTTCTGCTAAATTCTCAGCTTCAAGGTCCTATGTGCCACCTCTAAGCATACCCAGCACTAAGGTACTGGGGTGTTCTTGCTAAGAGTCAGTGGAGCCCACAAAGGCAATTTACCTTTTGCCCTTTGCTGCTTATGGCTATCTTACAAAATGGACATTCTGCTTTTTTTTAGTCTTCCTGCAGGTTCAGGATCACAGGAATTCACCTATAAATAGGTAAACAGGTCAGACTGGTAATCTGTTCAGTTTAATATGCCATTTTCTACACAGATTATTACTTTTTTTTTTTTCCTTTGCTGTTTTTCTCTTTTAACCTCAATTACTTTTGGTTTTGGGGTTTTTTCTGAGGTTTATTTTTTATAAGACTTACTTTCAAGAGAAAGCTGAAATAGTAAGATGAGTCTAGCTCTACATCTAAATAACCTCTAATCCTTTTGGGCAGTGTATTCCATAGTCATAAACCATCTGCTACGTAAGCCAGATCTTCATCTCTTCTCACAGGTTTCAATTTCATTGTCTGCTTCGTAAGTGTTAACAGGATTTTATGAAGATGAGGCACTCATGGAAACAGCCCATACCCAAACTCTTTGAGCTTTAAAGGTGTGGCCTGGAATTTGACTTCATTTGGGATTTCTACAGTGTGCTAATGCAATGCAGAACAGGCAGAGTATTTGGTAAATCAAAGATGGTTAATAGTGCACAGTAAGCTATTCAGTAATCTCTCATCCCACTCAGTGCAGATGAAGAGTTGTTTCAGAGCCATCATCGTATTTGTTTTCCATGTTCCCAGTACTGACTGGTCCAAAACAAATGCCACTGAAATCCAAACTACTTTGGAAAAGTCTGTGTGTGTCAATTTGGGAGGACTTTTTGCCAATTACTGTAAACCAGGGTATTTGTGGAAGCTGCTCCTGTTATTGGTATTACTACTGTTACTTAGATTGCGGTGCCTTACTGCATGATTCACAGGCACAGAAAAGAATATTCTTGTGCACCAACTGCTGCTTCTGTGGGGGAAAGCTACCTGCATTTTCTATTTCATTCCACAGCATTTAATGCAGCTCTAGATGCACCTTTGCTGGTGCTCTCTATGTATCTGCAGGCACTGCTCTTCAAACAAGAGTGGGGTTTGAGAATCTTTACAAATACCATTAAAAATCCGAAGTTGGTATCTGCTCTGAATCAACTTTACTTTCTGAATCTCTCCTGAGTTACCTTCAGCTTGTGAACGATAAGTAAACCATGTGAATCCCGTATTTGGTAGGTGCATAAAAATTTAGTTTTACTGTCATGATGTGCCAAACTAAATTTTAGCACATAAGCCACTAATTTTGCCACGTTGGAAAATAGCAAGTGGAAAAGTTAGTTGCTTTGATACAAGTCTTCTCTTCCAGTATATATCTAACGTTTTATTTTATTGTGTTTCATGAGGAAACATAATGTGATCCTTTCCTTTTAATTCCATTTATAAAATTACTTCGTTTGGAGTTTTAAAATCCATTAGAATAGATAGTCTAGAGGATGGAAAATACAGTGAGTTTCTTATTAAGGGAAAGTGAAGGAAATTGTGTTTCTCAAAGGCTGTTAATGATCAAGCTAAATTCACTTCCACACCAAATGCAAATACTGTTTTTCAATGAGCATTAATTTGTCTCATTTTCAAAGTCTAATAGGACATTCCTAGGAATATATTTTAGCTTCCTCTCCTAGATCCAGAAGATCTGCAGTTACTCTAAGCAAACTTGTCCAAAATATGCTCTAAAAACTCATCATCTCACTAGGTATTTTCTCTGTGTTTTGAAATATGTTAGAAAAGGACTAATCAAGTGATTTCACAGCTGCAGGGAAACATAAACAAAAAATCTCTTGTATCTTTATCCCCGTTGATTACATTTTGTCCTAAATAAGTGAGCGTCTACAACATTTTAGTAGCCCCAGCCTCTAAAAAGAACTAAATAGTTTATATGACTTTTTTTTTTTTTAGGATTATGCTGATTAGTTGTATTTACTAACTTTGTAAAGTTTTATTAACTCTTGAAGCTTAGCTTATAGATAAAACTAGATCAATGTAGGGGTGTTGCAGCTAATGTAATGAATGGTAGGCTGCCTGCCCAGCTTCAGATGGAACAGGCTGCTCCCAAACAGGGTGAAGTTTGTTCAAAAGGACAGACAATACTAAATCCTGCCATTTTTCTCACTTCTAAAACGATGACTTACAGAGTACCCACAAATTCAGAAGGACAGCACAAATGCAGCAGCAAGTGCTTACTGGCCTCAGGAATTCTGTCAAATGGGCAGCACATTAGGATTGCAGCAAAAGTGTGTAAAATATGTGAATTCATAAACAGCAAGCGACTGGTTTGAGACAGGGTAAACTAGATGGAAAGAAAACAAGTTAAATTGACTCTTTATGCAAGAAGGCATGCTGATATACTATAAAAGCTTATGAGCTACTATGGGCTTAGGGCAGAAGTTAGTAAGAGAACATACAGCAAAAAATATTTTGGTTATTTAGTACTTATGGTTTAGCCTGCGTAGTTTACATTGATTCAATGACACATCATTCAAAGTTGGACAGTTAGGGCACGTTTATGGCTACCTTGTGTTACTGTAGTGGTACAAAACATTGAGACAAATCTCGTTTTAGCTTGCCGTTTAACCGCGTGTAAGAAAGGCAATATGAAAGATTTACTATTTTTATTGTACTGATGGGGAAATAGAAGCAGGTAAGGTGGTACGAGTTGCTCAAGATCACAAAGCAGGTCAGGGCAAGCACTCAGACACTGCTTGTAACACAAGGCAATGAAAATAGGGAGGTTACATGAGGAATATATAGTATGTACGGAAGCTATTTGTACCCACTTTCCCAAAGTTTACAACTTGTTTCTCATATAAATCAAATATTTTGTTAGATCTCACAAAGTTTATACAAAATCTTGCACTAGCATAAAGTCTTCTGTTGTAATATTTTATTCATATAATATATTTTATTCATGTAGTGTATTATTCATATAAATATCATATTCTTAGGCAACTGATTATCTTTTTCATACCCAGGCTGAGACCGATGCCGAATATGTTTCTGGTCCAACTCACATAAAAGGTCACTTTCTTGATTTAGTTTTCTTTTATGGCTTACTGCTGGGGATTTTTTCTTTCCACTCCATAGATATTTTCATGTCATCGTTTAATGACATCTGAATTCTTCCAAGTTTCTCATATGTCTTCATCCATGAGAGCTGGTTATCAACTGCAGCACCTGTTTTCCAGAATATTACACTTTATTATTAATTTTAACTGACCTTGTGCATTGTCATCTGTTATTAAACAGAATGGTAATGCTGCACTATAAGTCATTGCACAAGTACTGGGTAACAAGTTGCTTCAAGTTAGGAGGGAGATGAAGTATAATCATGTTCCTGTACACACAGCAGTAGTCAAAGACAGAATGACAGAGGCTGGACAGCCTGTAGCACAGCAGAACACTGCATCAACGTACATTTCTTAGACACTGAAAGCTGTCAGTTTGGATACTTTTCTTTTTGCTGCCTCAAAATTGGAATGCACTTTCCAGACACCCAGCTAAACTCACTCCCACTACTTATCAGAGGTTGGGTATCAATTATTAAACAGAAGATTAATCTCTTCTAGTTCTGTGCAGATGTGTATGTGTGCTTGTGCATATATATATACAGCACATCTTGAAAGCCAATGCTTGGGGTTTTGCCCAAGAGGCATAAAAGCGTCTCCTAACCTCAGCTAAACTTAGTGTGCAATACAAGTGCTTACACAGGGAGGATGTTGCTTTCATGTCGAGAGAGGAAGAAACAGGCTACTCTAGAGGCAATTCTGAGCATTTAAACCAGGCTCCTGTTATGAACAGCCATCTGGAGAAGTGCTTTTTCTTGACAGTGTAGTGGTGATAAGCAATTGTACCACTAAGATGATAGTATCACGTAGTAGATACAATCGCAGTCATAACTACATGTGATACAAGATAGCTGAGCTACCTGGTATTCGTTAATTGCAGTACCTGCAATACCACTGCTGTGTGTTGCTTGGTATTGGCAGCTCATCTTGGCTGTACTTTGATGTGTTACCTCTTGCTGGTACTCCAGCTCAGGTTCTCCTACCTGCCTTGCCTCTTTGCTCTGGTGCCGTGGCAGCGGGTGAGCTGCCAGCCGGTGCAAATCCCGGTGGGATCAAGTGCACCCTCTGCAAGTCTGCTGCTGACACCGAGCTGTGTGGTGAGGTTGACATGCTGGAGGGAAGGGATGCCATCCAGAGGGTCTTGAAAGGCTTGAGAGGTGGGCCCATGCCAACCTCATGAAGTTCAAAAAGGCCAAGTGCAAAGTTCTGCAGAGGGGTCAGGGCAATCCCAAGCACAGGCTGAGCAATGAGTGGACTGAGAGCAGCTCTGTGGGGAAGGACCTGGGGGCACTGGTGTGTGAAGAATTGATTCTTTATCAGGGACTGTAGTGATAGGATGAGGGGTAACAGCTTCAAACTAAAAGAGGGTAGATTTAGATGAGATATAAGGAATAAATTCTTCACTGTGAGCATGCTGAGATGCTGGAACAGGTACCCCAGAGAAGCTGTGGATGCCCCATCCCTGGAAGTGTTTAAGGCCAGGCTGATGGGGCTTTGAGCAACCTGGTCTAGTGGAAGGAGTCCCTGCTCAGGCAGGGGAGTTGGACTAGATAATCTTTAAAGGTTCCTTCCAGCTCAAACCATCCTATGATATGTATTTGCACAAAGGATGAGGACATGTAGACATAAACCTCCACCCTTCCCTTTTCCATGGCTACAGAACAGATGCTGTTATTTGAAAGAGGGCACAGATCCTGGCCCTTGTTTATCAAGGAGCAGATAATTGCCTTTTCTGACCCAAAGCACAGGAGCCATTTTTCTACCACAGTGCAAATAGAACATGTTGTGGTGGCAGTTCTGTAATGACCTAGAAATTAATGCTGTCAGCCTGGAAATGGGAACAATTTCCTTTTCAGGGGGATAGAGAATACAGCTCCCTCCTCTCCTGGCCAAGTGTCCCAGCCACCACATTATCCTATCCAGGATCTTTTGTTTAATTTTGCTTCAGCTCAATCATTCTGCGTCCTTTGTTCACAGAGATCCAGTTTCAATAGATGGGATAGATAGTATTCCGACCCAAATTACTGGGTAATGAGGAAGGCTTGAGGAAGGAGCTGAAAGGAACTATTATACTTTCTAGCTATATTCTTATGTAAAAGAACACTATTGCCTTCATCTATTGAAAATCACAATGATGAGGGGAAGTCCCCAGTAACTGGGGGGGGGGAAGCAGCCTAATGTTCATCTTTAAAAAAGGTGAGAAGAAGAATGAAGGGAACTAGATGGTCAGCTTCACCTCAGGTTGAGGAGCTTGGGAAGCTTTGAGTAGCTCAGGAAGCTCTGAGGACTTCATGGAGCACGTCCTCTTGGAGTCCATTCCCAAGTGTGTGACAAAGTAGACAAACTGTTCTTTACCAGCACAAGTGACTCTGAGGATGATCAGCAGCAAATGGTGAATGTGATCTAACCGGGCCCTAGCAAGGCTTTTGACGTCCCCTGTAGTGTTCTCATTTAGGAGCTGAGGAGCCTGGAGGAATGAATGATCAGGTGGGTCAGAAACTGGCTTCGCTGCTCGGTTCAGAGAATGGCAGCTAGCGGCGTGACATCCACATGGCAGCCAGTGACTAGCAGGGGTCTCCAAAATGAATACCTGGGCTGACGTTTTCCAGCATATTCATGGCTAGCCTGGATGATGACACAGAGTGTAACTTCTGGAGGGCATTGTGCCACACGGAAATCACTGGCATGGCAAACAGCAAGCTTCTGTCCAGAGGGAGCTTGCTGAATTTCCAAACTGGCCCAGCAGCAACGGGGTGAAGTTCAATAAGGAGTGGTGCAGAGCTCTGGGCGTGGGACAGAGCAACCCCAGGCATCTCCCCAGGCTGAGAAGCAACCAGGGGAGTGGCAGCCCTGCCGAAAGGGACCCACGTACATTGCAGTGGATGTCAGGCTGAACATGGGCTGGCCACCTACTGGACTTCCAGATGATTTTGTGGAGGCATCTTATGTGATACTGAGACGCCCGAGGTGAAAGTGCATCTTGCCCTAGCCAGATTTTGGGACCGAGACCTGACATGTCAGTATCAGGGAAATGCCTCTGCCTGAATATTTCATGCAATAAGGCTTTTACTGTTTGCTTGGGAAATTATAAAATTCTTATTTTAATGTTCTTATGTTATACTAAGTCTACATTATCTTCACTTACCATCAACTTCACTAATCTTACCTGTCAGAGAATGACAGTATCTGAATTATTACGTAATTACGCATGAAAATCAGTCACTTGAAGTTAGAAAAAGAGTTAAAATGACTACTACGCTTAAGTAGATAATCACACCTCAGGCCCACCCTTGCAAAACATTTATTTTCTGGATGTGAATCACTCTCTACCAAGAACTTTCCTAAAGACAGGCCAGGCTTGCAAGGATTTGCGGCTTCGCTCCCTTTGCACGCAGAGCCGGCTCCAAAGCGGCTGGAAGGTGCGTGCACCCAGGCAGCGGGACCCGCGGCTCATCCCAGCCGTGCACGGAACAGGAAAGGGGCACTGATAAAAGCGCTCCAAACTGCACTGAAAGCAAACAAAGCTTTACATATGCGTGTGATGGCTTGGATTTTGATGACGTTAGTCTCAGCCTCGTGTCGCCTTTCTCGCTGCAATCGATTACTCTCTCTTACCCATCAGGATTGACTATGATAGCCAGATAACGCTACACTGAAACTGTTAAAATAATTGAAAACCACATAACAGTCTCTTCGAATGTTCTGGAAAAGATGTGGCAAATAATTTATAAAGCACGACAAATCTTTGTGTGCCACCCCCTCAGGTTTTTCAGTTCTTAACGTGACAACATTTCGTGCAATCTTTTTGCTAAGTTTCTTCTTGCTTTCTTAGTCTTAACTTAGTATTTTACTAAGTAGAAAACTGTTCCCAAACCCACGCATGACACAAACCTTCCATCGTGGTTTAAAACCAGGTGCTGGGACGTGGCTCAGGTTAAGCTGGAAGGTTACTACAGCTTCACACCACTGAAGCTAAAAGAAGAGAGGATTTTACTTAAATTCAAAGAGGAAATTTTGATCTGTTTTATCTTCTTTGTGTCTCTTTTAGGTCTTGTCCGTGAGTGTCGTAGCGTGCAAGGTTGCATCCGATTAAATCATGGCTGGTTTGCTAACTGTATCAAACTAAGTTATACAAAACCACAAAATAAGGTTTGGTTCTTATCCTGATGCTGTCTCATTAACTACACCGTTGCACAATTGTATCAGTAATATCTGACCCTTAGCTATAATAATTCACTAGGGTGATGTCATCTAAACTGTCACGTTATACAGAGGAGGTACTATGCAAATAAACTTGATAACAAAACGCCTTCCTTGCTTTTGAAGGCTGACTTCAGGGTCTTAGTTTTTTGTGTACAGACGAAAGATCCCAGCCTAAGTGGCTTCGCCTCTTGCTTCACGACAATCTCATTTTTTTAACCTTTTGACCTTTTTGTAGGATTTTGTAGGAAAAAAAAAAACAAAACCAAACCAAACAATTTACCGTTGAAAGTGTCTATATGCTTTTGCTTCCTAATAGTAATTCAGATGGGTCAATGCAAGGCCACTACCGACCTTCACCTTTAGGTCATGCACACATCCTTTTGGATAGAAGTGTGCAGGTCATCCTTCGGATCTTGCAATATTTTGCCTTCTTTTGAACAAAGGAGTAAAAATCCTGCCAGTGATACAGGTTTAATTATACAATAGGCCTGCCCCTTACTTTTCCTGCTTCCCTTCTGCTCTCCTCTCCTTGTCATGCCACAAGTAATTAATACTCCTCATGGTAGCTGTGGAAGTGATGTCCTGAAGGGAAGTTTTGCTCCCACAAGTTAGTTCTGAGGGGGCAGCGATTTTGTGCCCACTGCCCATGCTAAAATCAAATTGTTGTCTTTTGTTCAGTTATGGGACTTAGTTGTGTGGAAAGGTCAGTATCTTTACAAGGATTATCTAGAAGTCCATTACGATTACACTTAAATACCTCTGATTTTAGCAAACCCTGCCGTTATTCTTCCTCCGGTGACATAATCACATTGGATGTCATGAAACCTGGCAGCACTGCTGCGTGTAAATTGGGTTTTCATTGGTGTCTTCATCATCAGCTGCACTTTCCCCTGCATCTCGCCATTCTCCAATTTAATCCTTTTGTTGTTGGGGCTTGGTTTTGGTTTGTTGGTTTGTTTTTTTTTCTCCTGGATCATCTACCAGTGTAATGTATGCACCCAAGATCTGTCCCTTAAGGTGTTGAATCTGCAATTATTTCTTGCATTATTTTTACAATCTTTCCCTCTCTCAACCTGTTTTGTTTCCAGCCAACGCAGCTGACAAGACCTGCAATTCCATCATTCCAAATGCTATCACTTTCTCTTCATTTACTGTTAAAACACAAAAACACACACACACAAAAACCACGAACAGAGAAAGAGAAGAAAAAAAGAAAATATTTTACAGTTCAAAGTCTCATAGTCAGTGCCTGGAACTTGCATTAGCATCAGTTTTGGAAGTCTTGAGTTTCCACATCTCAAAGTGGAAGGGTGGCATGCTGGGGAAAGAAAAAAAAAAAAAAGCCTAAAAAAGCTTATTTGCCTAAAGGGCGAGGTTAAAAAAAACCCAACTGAGTAAGAAAGCTTAAAAATACCCCCCAAACAAAACAACCACACATCTTTTTCTTACTAGCAATTTTATTTCTGTTTCTCTCCCACTCCCAATTGCTTTGCAAATTTGTAATTCACTGCTTCCAAAGGTTCTTCAAACTTGTTCTACTGGTTTTCAGAAGCAGGCAGACTTGTTTTGCTACGCTCTTCAGTATACCAACTGAATTTATTTTTCATTTTGCTCTTACAAAGAATCTCGGGACGCTCCTTGAAGGGCCCTGAATGACTCTGTTGTGTCATATGGATATAGTCAGTGTCTACTCCACAATACTTTAATTACACGGCATGTGAAATCAGACGGAGCCATGCTAAATTGAAGGCACTATTTAGTAATCATAAAGCCCTTGATCCAACAGTTAATGGGAAAGCGCCTTATCATAAATAACGCGGTCGGCTCCGAGGGGAGTAAATTTTAATGAAAACCCTTCCCTTGCTTTGCTGTCACGTAGCCAAAATAAAGGAGAGCTCGCCCTTTCTTGTCATGGGTGGAGAGAGCTTCGCAGGGGCCTCCTGAAGGTGCCCAGGAGCAAGTTGTACCCTGTTTTCTTCCATGTTGAGGTCCAGGTTTCCAACGCTTTGCAGAGGCCCACAAACTGTAAAGCTCAAAGGTCACTCTATGGAGGTGGTCTAGGAGGGGGGGAGGCTGCTCCTCATCCCTCCAGCTGGACCCAGGCCCTGCCTGCAGCAAAACCCGGTGACTTTCTCGTGTGCATCACCGGGAACAAGGGCAAGAGGAAAACCCTTGGGAATCGCCGCACGTGGTTTGGGAGGCTGCTCCTTCCGCCACCGGCGTCGTGGGGCCGTCAAACGGGCCGGTTTAGGGCAGAACGAGAGAAGGCAGGGGTGGAGTGAAGGGGAAAAGAGCTACGAGGCCTGCGCTGCGTTAAAAGAGAACAAAGTCGGAGCTTGCACCGGCCGCGGGATCGCAAGCGAGGCGTCCCAGGGCTGACCGAACAGCTCTGCTTCTGCGCCAGCTGGAACCTCGCTGCTCTGGAGCGGGGCCGGGCTGGGGGGTAACGCCGGGCGGGGGCCGGGCTCCGACACCGCGTCCGGTACCACCCTGTGGCCCGGCCGGCTGCGGCCCTGCCCGCCCGCGGACCCCGGCGGAGGCAGCCGCGCTGCCGCCCCCTGCAGGGC